>VSMD01034195.1:0-14504 GCA_008750895.1 Mirza zaza
CGGTGGCTCACGCCTGTAATCCTAGCTCTCTGGGAGGCCGAGGTGGGCGGATCGTTTGAGCTCAGGAGTTCGAGACCAGCCTGAGCAAGAGCGAGACCCCGTCTCTACTATAAATAGAAAGAAATTAATTGGCCAACTAATATATATAGAAAAAATTAGCCGGGCATGGTGGCGCATGCCTGTAGTCCCAGCTACTCGGGAGGCTGAGGCAGCAGGATTGCTGGAGCCCAGGAGTTTGAGGTTGCTGTGAGCTAGGCTGACGCCACGGCACTCACTCTAGCCTGGGCAATAAAGTGAGACTCTGTCTCAAAAAAAAAAAAAAAAAACTAAAGAGTTATGGCTTAACAAAGGTTCAATCACTCAACAGCCACTGAGTGTGTAGTATGTATAACACATTGTTTCCAATTCTTTAAACTACTATTAATATGTCTGCCTCTGTGTGAAATACAAGATTTATAAAATTTATCATTTTTTAATTTTTTTTAGAGACAGAGTCTCACTCTGTCACTCAGGCTGGAGTGCAGTAGCCTCATCATAGCTCACTGTAATTTCAAACTCCTGGGCTCAAGCAAACCTCCTGCCTCACCCTTCTGAGCAGCTAGGACTACAGGGACATGTCACCGCACCCAGTTAATTTTTTAATTTTTTGTAGAGACAGGGTCTTCTTATATTGCCCAGGCTGGTCTTGAACTCATGGACTCAAGTGATCATTCTGCCTCAGCCTCCCAAAGTGCTGAGATTATAGGCATCAGTCACCATGTCCCACTAGAATTTACAAAATTTAAAATATGAGTGAAGTCTAATTATTTCTATGTACAAAACCAGACAGAGAGAAGATTTAACAAACATACAACTTGTGAAGTGACACTGTTCCTCTATTAATTCTTTTTTTTTTTTTTTTTTGAGACAGAGTCTCGCTTTGTTGCCCAGGCTAGAGTGAGTGCTGTGGCATCAGCCTAGCTCACAGCAACCTCAAACTCCTGGGCTCAAGTGATCCTTCTGCCTCAGCCTCCCGAGTAGCTGGGACTACAGGCATGTGCCACCATGCCTGGCTAATTTTCTCTCTATGTATTAGTTGGCCAATTAATTTTTATCTATTTATAGAAGAGATGGGGTCTTGCTCTTGCTCAGGCTGGTTTCGAACTCCTGACCTCAAGCAACCCACCCACCTTGGCCTCCCAGAGTACTAGGATTACAGGCGTGAGCCACAGTGCCTGGCCACTCTATTAATTCTTGACTTCTCTAATATCTTACATCTGAAACCTCTGGCATATATTCTAAAAACTGATGTTATTAGTGATTTAGTGGCTTCAGCTGGTTGTTAAATAAACATGGATTAAGACGGACCAAGTAGCATATTCCAGTGCTGGACAAGATAATCCATCTTCAAATCACCAGCACCCATTACTTTTTTTTAATATTTTAATTCCCATGTTTCCTAACTGCCTTAAGCCAGGGTGCCCAAATTGAGGATTTTGAGACAAAAATCCACGTTCAGCCAGAAGAGTATATTGATTGGTTAATGACGCCTGCCCTGCTGCACAAAGGAATAAAGGCAACAAAGGTGCATGTATTTTCTATTCCTAACATATGCTGGTCAGGAAATAAATATTTGGTTCTAATAGTTGTGACAGAGAGAGCACAGTGTCTTCACTCTGGCAAACCTGAGATAAAAGGCAAGAGAGAAAGGAGAAAAGGATAAGGAAGGAAAGAAAAAGGTCATGAGAAGAAAAAAATCAGACAAGAAAAAGGAGAAGAGGTGGTTACAGATGCTAAAAAGGAGCACTAGTAGCCGGGCGCAGTGGCTCAACAGATGCTAAAAAGGAGCACTAGTAGCCGGGCGCAGTGGCTCACACCTGTAATCCTACCACTCTGGGAGGCTGAGGCAGGAGGATTGCTCGAGGTCAGGAGTTCGAAACCAGCCTGAGCAAGAGCAAGACCCCCGTCTCTACTATAAATAGAAAGAAATTAATTGGCCAATTAATATATATAGAAAAAATTAGCCAGGCATGGTAGCGCATGCCTGTAGTCCTAGCTACTCTGGAGGCTGAGGCAGCAGGACTGCTTGAGCCCAGCAATCTGACGTTGCTGTGAGCTAGGCTGACACCACAGCACTCACTCTAGCCTGGGAAACAAAGCAAGACTCTGTCTCAAAAAACAAAAAAGGAGCACTAGTACTCTACGTTAATAAGTTTACATTCCTCTTCACGTATTATGCTCCCACCTCTGACTAGCTAATCTTTTCTCGACCAATACCAGTTACAGACCAATGTTTTGATCACCCATTTGCTTCCCTTAAGGTCTCCTGATGATTTTTGCATGAACCTTCCACTTTTCATCCCAAAGGTCCAAGTCCTCCATTCTTCCACAATGCCTTCATCACCGTTAACACTGTATGTTCAAAATGCTACTCTCTGACCATGCCTGTTCTCCAACTGTTTTTCTGTTTCAAATTCCAAGAACATGACATTTTCCCCCTCCAAAAATCTTTAGCGACAAGAAGAAATCTTAATTTCCCATACAGTTTGGCAATGACATAATATTAGCTACTGCTTCTCTCTCTTTAAATGTTCCCCCCAAAACACTTGGCCATGAATAAAGAACAAATTTAAGTTCAAAAGGATTTATGGGCGCCGGGCGCGGTGGCTCACGCCTGTAATCCTAGCACTCTGGGAGGCCGAGGCGGGCGGATTGCTCAAGGTCAGGAGTTCAAAACCAGCCTGAGCGAGACCCCATCTCTACTATAAAAATAGAAAGAAATTAATTGGCCAACTAATATATATATATAAAAAAAAATTAGCCGGGCATGGTGGCGCATGCCTGTAGTCCCAGCTACTCGGGAGGCTGAGGCAGCAGGATTGCTCGAGCTCAGGAGTTTGAGGTTGCTGTGAGCTAGGCTGACGCCACGGCACTCACTCTAGCCTGGGCAACAAAGCGAGACTCTGTCTCAAAAAAAAAAAAAAAAAAAAAAAAAAAAGGATTTATGGAACACTTCAAAGTGTAGTAAAAATGTTTTGCTTTTTTAGCTATAACACTGCTTTACCTGGCTTTTCTTCTTCCCCTTCAGCAGGCTTGCTTTTGGGAGGAGTTTCCCGGGTAGAATTCACAGCTCGACGAATCGGCATCGTGCTATCTTCTACCTTCTAAGAAAAGAGACAGCCATAATCAAACATGCATAAAAAGATTCTCTTTACTCTCTTTCTCAAGGGGCCTAACTGGGTGTCAGAAGATGTAGGAGAATTCTTCAAGTCAACTCCAGGATCTGATACAAATTACTTTTAATAGGTTTTTTTTTTAAAGTAAAATATTATTTTAAAGAAGTACTTTTCAAATTATCTGAAAATATTTCAAAATTATTTTAGCTATAATTTCAAATGAAAACAGTTATACCTGATTTGGTATAAATTTAGAAGGTTGGAGGTTTTCTCAGTAATTTGAGGGGAGAGGGAAGATGAAAAGAACTTGGTCTCTATTTGATTATTTTCAGATTCACAACCTAGACTCCCCAAAGTAGAGGAAGGAACATGTACCAAGAAAGACCCAGCAGGGCCTGAAGTCAGGAATTGATCCAAGAGTGAGCTTCAAGAATGCGTCAGCCCCTACCTCACCTAACTTGTCCGCGTGGATCAGCTGAGCTCCTACTATAAGTGGGAGTGCCTTAGGATGGACGAGTTCACCTTGAGACGTATCAGTCGCCATTTAAAATAATTTCTAGGCCCGAGTACAGGTTACACTCTGAAGCCTCTGCTGTTAACCACAAGGATTTTTCCTAATGGTTTCAGTGTGATGAAGAGTCAACCTAAAGCACAGAAAAGACCTGGTGTGAAGATTAACAGAAACAAAACTAAACTAAAACGTCTAGGTTTAATACATCCAAAGGGGAAAAAAAATATAACTATAAAACTTAAATAACAGATGACTTGGTTAGTTATTGTTCAGAAAGATATAACTACTATCAAAATATACACTACATAAAGCAGCAGCTAAGACAAATGCATAAGCCACAGCAGCTGTTGCACCTTCCACACGAACAAAGGCAACAAGAACAAGAAAGCTCATAAGGAACCTAACCTCATCTCCTTCTGCTACCATCAGGAACGTAGAAGGACAGAATAAGGAGACTAAGGAACTGTCTGGTCAATGTTTGGTCAAAGATCAGTTTACTAAAGAGAGAAGGGTTCTGTTGTTATCATTCTCAAAAGGGTCAGGAAAATTAACTATAACCTTAAGTCTAACTCTACTAGAGGATTCATTTTTTTCTCCATTATGGGAAAATACAAGGGCAAAAATATAGCTGAAGAACACAACATTCTAACAGTCTCCAGACCCAGAAAAGTAAATCTAGACCATCACCTAGGAAAATAAAACTATGCTTCTAAGACTTTGTCATATTTTTAATATAAGCATGTAGCCACCCAAATTTACCTTATCACTAACACCCCTTTCCCCAAAAAATATCTCATCTGGGATTCAATGAAATTTATAATAAAAATTCCTCAATATAATAAAAATGTTTAGATCTCTGTTAATGAACAATTAACAAAGACTTGGGGGATGACAGACTAGTCATTCAACTTCTACTTTAACCTCTAAGACTTTAAGAGCTTTCAACTTGTCAGGTAATAATCTCAAGCAAAAACTAGGATAAATCCAAAAACTTCAAACACAGACAATGCTTTCACATTTATAGGGAAAATCTTTTTATGAGAACACCGAGAGCAATACCAGATTTGTGAACTGTCCATCAGCTGCAAGGAAAGGCAGCTGAAAGAATTTAGTGCAATACACTAAAACTTATTATCAATAGTGAACTAGGAATATCCATGAATATTTAAAATTATTAACTGTTAAAAAAACTACATAAAATACTCATGTAGCAATTCACTTCAAGAAATTATAAAATACAGGCAAGGGGGTCATGGCTCACGCCTATAACTCTAGCACTCTGGGAGGCTGAGGCACAAGGATCACTTTAGAACCTGAGCAAGAGTGAGACCCTGAGTTTCTGGCACTCATCTATAGTCCCAGCTCCCTAGCAGGCTGAGGCAGGAGGATTGCTTGAGCTCAGGAGTTTGAGGTTGCAGTGAGCTATAATGATGCCACTGCACTCTAGCCTGGGGGGTACAGAGCAAGACTCTGTCTCAAAAAAAGAAAAAAGAAAAAGAAATTATAAAGCACAGTAACGAAAATAGTTGTTTTCATATCAGTGAAAAGAGGGCCAACTTGAGTTAAGGGAATTATTTAGGTTTATGAAAACTAAAACTCTATCTTGGGGATAATTTAACTATAAAGTAAACCGTATACATACATAATGAGTGAGATGTGCACCATCTGGAGGATGGTCATGCTGGAAACGCAGACTTGTGGGGGGAGGGGGGGAAAGGGCATTTATTGAAACCTTAAAATTTGTACCCCCATAATATGCTGAAATAAAAAAAAAAAAAGAAAAGAAAAAAAAAAATCCCCCCCCCAAAAAAAAAAAAAGTAAACCTGTTCATTCCTCCAATTGGCGCTTACACAGTATTTTTGTTGATAAAAAAAACAAACCTAAGCAAATCTGCTGATATTTTTGCATGAAAACATTATACAGAAATAAAACATTCATTGGAAGTACATGCAACTAAAAAACTAATAAAACAATATCACGATTAGGTTATCCTTAGTAAAGTGATATTACTAATAAATCTACCTTTCTTAACTCATGGTAACACTAGCTAGGTTGAAAACATTATTGTGAAGTCAACAAAACCTTCAGGAGTCCCTGTTCGTAGGTATCTTAAAAAAAATATTTCTCCTGTAAACAAGATACTGAAAAATACGTCAAAACCTTTCCAGTCAACTCTGCATTCACTAATTAACTCAAAATTAAAACAAGTTAAAAAAGGGATAAGGGGGCATAGAAAGCTATTCTCAATGTTTAAAGTGATAAAACTGGCCAAATTAAAATCAAGGCAAACAAGCTCATGAAGACACCAGACAGCATTAACCTAAAGACAAGAGTGATAGTCTAAATTAGGCCAGATAGGAAGGTTGGAATAACTAAGAAATAAGTTGGTTTGCCAATCTTCTTGGCTGCATCCACCAAAAAAATAGATCCTGACATTAGTCTTAAAACCTCCCAATATCACCAAACTCTCCTTCCCCCATCTCACCTCCTACTGCTCTACCCATCACTCTACTCTCTTGGCTCCAAACACACTGACCGTTCTTTTGGCCCTTGCAATGTGCTCTGCTCTTCCCTGCCTCAGGATGTTTGCACTTACTGTTCTCTTAATCTGGAACACTCTTTTCCTGGACCTTTCAATCAGGTTTCTGCTCATATCCTCTCCTCAGAAAGACCTCCTATCATTCTTTTTTTTTTTTTTTGAGACAGAGTCTCCCAGGCTAGACTGCTGTGATGTCACCATAGTTCACTGCAACCTCAAACTCTCAGGCTGAAACGATCTTCCTGTCTCAGCCTTCCAGGGTAGGTTGACTACAAGTGTGTGCCACCATGCCCCTGCTAATTTTTCATAGAGACAGGTGTCTTGTTCTTGCTCAAGGTGGTCTTGAACTCCTGAACTCAAGCAATCCTCCTGCCTCAGCCACCCAGAGTGCTAGGATTACAGGTTGTGAGCTACCTTGCCCCACCTCTTCATTCTTATTCAGGTTCCTTTTTTTTTTTTTTAAGAGATGGGGCCTTGCTGTCACCCGGGGTTGGAGTGAAGTGGTGAAAGCATAGCTCACTGCAGCCTCAAATGATCCTCCTGCCTTAGCCTCCCAAGTAGCTAGGATTACAGGCCCAGGCTTCTTTAGGTTTCCTTATAGCATTTAACACCACCTGAAATTTCAATATGTGTTTGTTTACTTGTTTATTATGTGTCTCTCCCAATGGAATGTAAGCTCTACAAGACTAGGACTTTAATACACCTAGAACAATGTCCAACATACATATAGTAGGTGCTTGAAAAAAAGCTGAATGAACAATGATATCTGATAGTACTTATTCCTGTACTATGTATGAAGGATACCTAAGATATAAAGCCCACAGTTATTTGGGATAAATATTAAATGTTTGCCTCAGCTCCGAATTTCCTCAGTAAAGGTCATAGAACGCTAAAGCTCCAATCTGCAGTACTTTCTTTAACGGGTCATTTGATAAATTCACTGTTCGTTTCAGAGGTAACAAAACTATATATATGGTTAATTCATACTGCCTTGACATCACCATGTACCTATTTACTAAATTTTTAACTATGCACTTCTGAATGATCAGACTTTTAGGCTGTCATGCTTATTCCTCGATGGGGATCTTATCTAACTGGTTCACTACTGTATATTTGTTGCCTAAGAACATAAAACGCATAGAACACTCAACAAATATTTGCTAAATGAAAGAGCAAATCAAACATTATTTATGTTTTTCACTTGGGTTCTTATATGTGCCCAAAACAAATAATCTGAGTTAATCTGTGGTTTATGTGGTCCTCCTGTGGTCACTAGTTCGTTTTTGTTTTTTAAATTTAATGTTACATTAACAATACAAAGATTTGCTTTTGTCAAGGGAAATGCTTAAATTGCCTCAATGTAGGCAATAAAGAAAGGACTGTAGAAGAAAAAAGCCCCAAATCTCAGTTTATGATTCACTACCTTTACAGTAAGAGAAAGCAATAGAAAAGTAAGAAGTTTAACAATGTATTTCAGTTTACTGATATCCTTGATAATATGCACTTTGGGGAAAGTACTATAATTTTTTAATTCACTATAAAATATATATAATACAGTATACACTATAATGTCATTAGTTATGCACTGAACCTCAAATTGTTCCCAAGCTGAAGTCTTTCACTATACTAAGATTTAACGGGTCATGTCACCAAAAGCATACCTCTAATTTAATTGTCGGCAACTTTTTTAAAATTTGTTTTCACATTACAGGAACTCAGTATGTACCGTCTATGGTGGACATAGATGCTAAGGACACTACTTGGTTCCTCCCTCAAAATAATCACAATCTAATTGGCTGAAGAGTTAATTAAGGCTTTTATCTATTTACGAAGAATTCAGTATACTTCCTCCACCAACTTCCAGTCTTCAATTTTCCAAGTAAGCTTAAAAACAAAGCCAAAACAAGGAAAAAACTTTCAAATGTTACTTCTACTTTGAAAAATATTACACTAATTTACTGCACTTTTAAGAGCAATAAAATTTTTAAAAGTTAATAACAGTTTTATGCCTATGCCAGATTAAGCAAAATTAAAGTATCTTTAAAAAAAAAAAAGACACCAGTCACGTCTAACTTCGCTCTAAGACAAGATAGCTTACTCAAAGTCCCAGGTGAATTTCTAAGTGGATTCTCGCTTTGCAATGCAATCCAAAGTCGGGAAGCACAACAGACAACAGAGGGGACAGTACAGTTCCAACGGTCCAGTCTTCTGACGGTGCGGAAGAGAACAGTCCCTCAAAGAGGTTAAGTGACTGTCCTCGGTAACAGATAGTGGTCAATATGGTATCAAAACTCAGATCTGGAGCTCTCAAGTCACCACTCCTGCCTCCATCTCTCACAAACGCTCATACGGACATTTTTAACTTTTTGACGACCCACCTAAGTACTGCTCTAATTCAAAACACGCCAAGGTGCAGCGAGTGACAAGGTCTAGGTATGCCACACGGGAAAACGAAAGCTCAAGGCCGCAGCAGCAGCGCCCACAGGTGACACCCCGCCCACGGAAGGCAGAGAGGAAGCCGGCAAAAAGCAGCGGAGACACAAAGGCGAGGCAACGCTACAAGGCCACAGCGGCGAACGCGCACACGGCGGGGGGTGGGGCGGGGCGGACAGCAGGGCCGAGACGAAGGCAGGGAAGGCTCAGCGCGGCGGGCACCGAGGGGCTGAGGCGAGGGTTCAGCGCCGTGACAGTTCGGGGCTCACGCTCTGCAGGGACGCGGCAGCGCCGGTCCGGGCGACGCAAGAAGCCGCGGCACGCAAGGTTCACGGCTCCACACACTCACCACTGGGAGCTCCGTAATGGCGGCGACGGCGGCGGGGGCGGAGAACCCGGGGGGCGGGCCCGCCGCAGCCAGTCACCGCCGCCGGCATCTTTCGAACCGGCTCCGAAAACCGCTGAGGGAGTAGGATGAGGGGAGGGCGCGGGCGGACGACGGGCCGCCGCGGGCCTCAGAGCATGCGCAAGCCCTCAGCCAATAGGGGCAGGCGGAGGACGCTGGCGCACGCGCGCTGGGACGCAGGGTCGCAAGGCCAGGGAAGAGCTCCCCCTCCTCCCCCGAGTCCAAACAAAACAAGGGCGGGAGCGCGCGCGCCGGAGGGCCCCGAAGGAGGCGTCAACGAGAGGGGCAGGGGGCTAGGTTGCAGGGGGGAGCGGAGGAGGGCGGGGCGGCCCGGGATGGCAGACAAAAGGCACCACCTCCTGGGACCGGGGCGCCCCGCCCCCTCTCGGGCGGCGGCGTCGGCGCCCCGGGTGAGCGGCCTGCACCACTCGCCCTCGGGGCCCAGCGAGCCCGCGCCCACTCTCCGCCCGCCGGTTCCGTCCTGCGTTACCTCTGTTCTCCCCCCTTCCTGGCGCCTGCGTCCCGCACGGCCTCTCGGCGCCGCTCCCGCCACCGCTCGCCGCCTCCGCTGCCGCTGTCCTCCAGGCCCAGCCGCCGAGCTCTGCCGCCCCGCCCCCCTGCCCGCAGCCCCGCGCGCGCGGCCCCGCGCCGGCCCCGCCCCCCGCGCGCGCGGAAGGAGCGCGCGGGACGTGCCACGGCGGCCGGCGCGCGGGGGGCGCGAGAGGGCGCCCGGACCGGCCGCGGGTGGTGGGCGCAGCTTCCGGGGCGCTGGCCTGGTGGTGCGGCGTCGATCTCCTGGGAGCGCGCTCCTTTCCCTCCTTACCCTTTCGTCTCTCTGTTCTCCAGTTCAGCCCTGATCTGAACCCTGTTTCGGCTTTGGCGGTCGGTCTGTCTGGAGAGAGGCTGGCGTTTCCCGCTTTTCGGTTTGCGCGCCGCGCGAGAGCAAACGACCCTTCTTTGAAGACCGGCGGAAGAATTGGAAAACCGGAGCGCGGAGGATTCAGCGCGTCACAGTCGTTCCCATTAAGTATCCAGGCAGTACAGTGCAGAGTAGTGACTCAGGACTAAACTGAAAAATCGCTTTCCTAATCTATCAGCTGGTCTTCCCGGGCTCCCTAATCTGCCCACGCGGGAGGGTTTCCCTGAGGTTAGAAGAGAGGTGACTCCCTTTGAATTGTCATATTACGTCGCTATCAGCGGTAGTATGTAATTTAGGCGATGTACATATTATTGAAAAATGAAACTCTTCAAAGCCAGTTTGGAAAGGTTCGATGTATTTAAAGTAGCAGGTGTTTGGGGCGGGGGGCGCAGGGGTGGTGGTGGCGGGTAACGTATATAGGGAAATAACGCTAGAATTGCCGCGAAGGTCACAGCAGCTGACCGGTACTCAAATGCATGTGCCAGTCTTTCTAAAGACTTGTGAAACTGTTTAAGCACTTACTAGCCCAGTCCTTTACCATACCATTAGCGTTATAACTAACTCTCACCAGCTTTACCAGCCACAGCTATCCACTCCATTAGTTCAAATTTAATCCCCACCACGAAAAATTTCTTACACCACTACCAATTCCTCGGTGCACTCATGTCATATTCAAGCTGTTCAGAAGAGGTTTGGGTCATTTTGTGCCATTATCATCATTCTCATTTTCTTTGTTCTTATCAACGTTTCTGTTGTCACCCCTTAAAAGACTCTATTCCATTTTTTTTGTGTATTCATACATTAAAACACAGTACTTCATTTATCCTAAAATGTTTTTAGCCCTATTACATGGAAGAAGTTGACCTGGATAAGGGTAAACTGAGAGATTTCTCCTTCTCCGCAGATTTTTGCTTTCAAAAAAAGAGAAAATCTTATTGTTGTTCACAATATGTACACCCAAGAAGGAAAAACCCTGCAATAAAAATTTTCCTCAAGAGCATACACACACACACAAAACCATGCACTAAGGCTACTACTTGCTGAAGACTGAAGTAAGTTTTCTACTTATAAAGGGATTTGAAATTTTTGTTGTAAATGTGTATTGGTGGAAGCGTTTTACAAAACTCTGCTGAATGTAATATCTAGCCAGTTTTGATTTTTAAACCTAGTTGCATGCCCCACTCCACAGGCATATGGTTGTATAGTTCATCTCATTTGGCTTTTTTTGAGCTAAACTAGTAAAAGGATGATTCAATTGTGTTTTGTAATTTTACGATGATTGTTGTACCCTTTACTTAAGGGCAAATGGGCTACACTGGTGGGAAGACCCATGTTGGCAAGTTTAGGAGAGCAGGTCAGCTCTTAAGGAGTATATATGGACATGGTTGCCATCAAAGAGTGGACTTCCAGGTACCAGGAAGACCCTCTGACTCAAAGACACCTTACACTGATACCAAAGTCCCTGAAGTTCCATCATTCAGATATTCATTCTTTTGGTTTAATCTTTGCACTGTATATAGCACTTTTTTATTATTTTTTTTCAGAGACAAGGTCTTGCTATATTGGCCAGGCTGGCCTTGAACTCCTGGGCTAAAGCCATCCTCCTGCCTCAGTCTATCCAATAACTGGGACTACAGGCATAAGCCACCATGCTCAACCCTCCTATAGCACTTTTTAAATGATAATTGAGAATTTATAGTTTTAACTTCTTTCTGTTTGACAGAAATCAGAAGATTAAGAATCCTGGGGGTCTGACTAGAGGAAAGGCTTCCAGGGAGAAAAAGGAGTAAATAAGGAGTAGTAGTCTGTGATGACTTCACAATTCTGCCCGAGGCCATCCATTCCCAGGGAGTCCCTGCCTAGGGAGTCCTGGAAATTTAGGGGTTTGTGAACTAGAAAAGCGAGTGTTCAGAAGTTGTCACAATGTAACCGTATCATCTCTAATTTTCAACAGAAACACTCATTTTTTTTCAGAAGACAAATCCCTGTTGAAGCTTTAGCATAAGCTTTGCAGACATCACAGCGTGTTGTCAAGGCAATAGATTGGTTATTTTGTCTATTTTTCAAAAATTTAAAGCTATGTGATACTTAAGTCTGTTAGACTGAAAGATTTTATATAGAAAAGCAAAGTAGATGACTTTGGAATGTTAGGTATAAGGATGGAGAAAGTCAAAGAACTGCACATTCTAAGAATGTTCCAGACCAGAGCTATGAAATTGCAGTCACTGGGTTGAGCACTGAAAGACACATCTACCTATTTTGCTTATATTCCAGCTTGTGTTAACAAGGAAAGGTTTGTAGAATTGTTCTCCCCCCCGCCCCCAACCGCCCGTAAAAACCTGAAAACAAATCTAAAAGAACTATAGCACTTGAAGAATAATTCTTGATTGGCTGGTGGGGAGAGGAGGTTTCTGTTCCTAGCAGGGTTGATCTTTATTCTTCCCATGAATCATGGCTGAAAATTGCAATTTCATGCAGAAGTAACCAAAAACCAGGCCAGGGCTTGGATCTCCTCAGAATGTATTGTCTTGGCAGGCTTGGGGATTACTTTTCTGGTTTCCAGCTGGAAAGACTGGAAATAGCTCTCAATTTACCTGTAGCTTGGGAAGGGACGGCAAGAGAATTAATTTATACTACTTAGGAAAAAAGTGGAAGCTGATAAAAAGATTTAATATTATTCCCCCACCCCCAATGATTTTGTCTCTTATTGTTTGTAGTGTTACCTGATGCCAAGATGCTGGCTTGGAGGTAAGGAACATCCTGGACCTCCCCTGCCAATGTTGCACTTTGCTATATTCACTCTGAGTAATAGTTTTAACACCACTTAGCCCAGTAGTCATCCAACTATGGAACTTTTTCTTAAATTCCGAATTGTGAAACACATCTGGACTCAATAGTTTTAGATAAAGGATCATAAACCCAGCACAGTAATCCACCTTTATCTGTGGGGGATACGTTTCAAGATCCCCAGTGAACTAAAAAAAAAAAAAAGATCCCCAGTGAATGCCGGAAACCCTATATATACTGTTTCCCCCTATACATACATACCTATGATAAAGTTTAATTGATAAATTAGGCAAAGTATGAGATTAATAATCACTAGCAATTATAATAATGTACTATAAAAAAGTTATATGAATGTCATCTCTCAAAATATCTTAATATTTTTGGACTGTGGTTGACCATGGGTAACTGAAACCTTGGAAAGGTAACCTGCGTGTAAGGGGGGAACTGCTGTATGTAAAAACCAAACCAGTTTCACGAAATAATGTCTACCCTAGGATGTATTCATATGTTCTGTATTTTTTAAATGTTGGTTGTAATCCATTAAGTTAATTTTGCCATTCTCAGTTTGAGAACCTCTATCCTAGGTGTCAGCAGCCTTTTAGTGTTCAACGGGAATCCACGTTTCTACCTACAACTTTTACCTGCGGGATCTGAAGTGTGCCAAAAGTTTACTATCATTTGATGATAAAAGTTTTAAATAACAGTTATCCTTTAGTTTGTAGCATTTGACATATTGGGTAGAGTTACAATTTAGCCCTCAAGGGAACAAAAACATTTGGGAATGTTATCATGATATCTGGTATCTTTCAGTAGGGAACAGAATCTAGAAGCAAGGTAACTAAGGTACTTTGTTCTGCCATATCCAGGGAAAACAAGAGGACTTGCTTTCAAAGCCTGTTTTAATGTCAGGTGCTTGGACTCCTATATGTATGTCTTGCCTGTTCAATGTCAGAGGCAAGATAACTGTATCTTAGACCTGTAGTCCCCAACCCTCAGTCCACAGACTGGGACCAAGTCCCTGGCCTGTTAGGGACCAGGCTGCAGATCTTGCCACCCCGCCCCCCATGGAAAAATTGTCTTCCATGAAACTTAGGAACAGGGTGGTGGTGGCACACAGCAGGTGAGCGATGGCAGGTGAGTGAGGGAAGCTTCATCTGTATTTACCGCTGCTCCCCATTGCTCCTATCACCACCTGAGCTCTACCCCACCCCACCCCTGTCTGTGGAAAATTGTCTTCCAGTCTATTAAATGGGTCCCTGGTGCCAAAAGAGGTTGGAGACCGCTGTTTTAGATAGACTGAAGAGACCTCATTTGCCAGGTTTATTAAAAACAGAATATACCCATTTTGTTTTGACTGTGTAAAACGAGGCAAAAGTGCCAACAGCACTGGTCCTCTCTTTCCATTCCTACTTTGCGGCTTTACGGGAAAATCTTTGCAGGAAGATGCCTGCAGGGCAACCAGGTCTGTGATGATGGCCACAGATAAGAGTGTGGGTCAGTTTAGTGACACCCAGAGTGAACAACTGTCCCAGTTTATCCACTGTGGGGGGAGTGGGGGGGGGGGGGGTTAGTGGGAGGTGGGTCTTACAGTTTTCAACTGAGGTAAGTAAGTCCCAGCAAACTGAGTTGTTCACCCTAGGAGACCTTTTCTTTGTAGATGTGGGGAAGTTTGAGAAAGTTTAAGTTTAAAAGGGAAGACTTTTTTTCAATAAAACCCCATTGGCCAGGTGCAGTGGCTTACGCCTGTAATCCT
>VSMD01034196.1:0-19185 GCA_008750895.1 Mirza zaza
TCCCAGCAACGGACGCCCCTGCCCGTGTGTCTCTCGCGTGTGAGACGCACAGCATGTGGATCCCTAGACACTTGGGGACCGCCCCCCCCGGCAGTGGCATGGGCAAGGACGGGACAGTCCTGCGACACGGCAGTCTGCACTTGCGTTTCCTGGACTGCCTCCACCAAGCGTGGCTGAGACGACAGAGCAAGGAGGCTCGTGCAGGGTGCTGGTGGGCACCTTCGGCTTCCAGGTACGGCTTTGTCAGCCTCTCTTGGGAGCTCTCTCCCTTCGAGATGTCAAGCAGTATCTTGAGTGTTGACTTTAAAAGTCAACTCATGCACTTCAATCAAAACTGAGAATTAAGGAAAAGACCAGAGAGGCCATCTTCATTCCCTGTATCTGCTGGAAACACCTAAAATTTCTTACAACAGCTCCACGTGACCCACCTGCAGAAGCCACCGCCTGCTAGGGTTTGTGAACTCAGAGCGGAACTACCTTAAGACTCCCAGTTTTGCAGGTTGACTTCCAAGAAAACAGAGGCTCAAAAGCTGTTGAGCACAATTTTCTTCTCCGCTACCTTTGAAGCCATATCAAATCACTTGGTGAAGAAGTCAGACTTGCTCAACCTTTCTGGAATTGTTGGACAAAGTTCCTGACCCTACACAACCGTTCATCCAATGCAATCCATCCTTCCCGGAGCCCTTTTCTCTCTGGCAGAAACGGCTGAAGCCGACAGAGGCAAATACTGCAAAACTGCAGAATCTTATGACAAAGTAGGAGAGGTGTCGACAGCCAATCCACCAGCGCCTGCAACTTACTGTCATTTTGGAAAGTTTTGAAAGGGTAACACAAAATACAAGAGCATCTCAAGAGTACTCCAAAGGCAAGGGACTGCCTGATTCTGTGTCCCCAACTCTCCAAGGGCAGGTTCTGTGTCCCCAACTCTCCAAGGGTAGGTAGGAGGTCGGCAATCAGGCTGTTGCATGCATCTCTGAAGCACACGCGAGTCATGTCATGCCAGAGGTTGGAAGGGTTTGTGCTCATAAAGAATTAATCGTGAGTCCCAGCTATCAACCACGCTCAGCTCTTGAGCATCCACCAACTTAACCCTTATGGCATGCACATGTGGCTCCTGCAAGAAGTGACTTGGAAACCCAAGAATGCCTTGCTCTGCCACGTCCAATGCTTGCAAACGCCCTTCTTCCTGTGAAACAAGCAGCCGCAGCCCTATAAGCAGCACACACGCAATGGAGTCCGCCCTGGTAGGGGAGTTATCTTTGCTACTGGCTGCCTTTCAGCGAATCCCTCTTGAAATCTACAGCCAGGGGAACAGATCCCAGAGCTGCAGCCCGAGCCTCCTCCCTCCCGGGCTCCTCGCTCTGAAAGCCGCCACTGATGAATGGGAGCACAGCGAGGTGCCCCTGCCTTTGTCGGTCCGTCCTCAGTAATTCCTCCTAACAGGAAACGGATTTCTGTGGACGAGAAGAGCCCCAGTCCCCTGACCTTTCCGCTCTGGCCCCGGAGGGTCTGAGTCACATCTGCCACGTTGTCTAAAGAATTAGTCGAGTCTCTTATCACACTGTGGACACATTTAGGGGCCACTCGGTGGCACGTTTTCCTGTCAAAACAACTCTGCTGATAATGTCAGAGGGCATCCTCAGACAGACACTGGCCGGGGCCTGACGGAGCAGGACGCGACTGAAATCCTTTTACGAGGTGGCAGGTGAAGTTAACCCCGCACTGCGGCCGCTGAATCAGATCGAGGAAAACAGGCTGGATTCGTGGCACTCTCCCTCCCTCCCTCTCCTCTCATTTGCTCGTAATCCCAGGAATCCAGGGTGACTTGGACAAGTAGGGCCACCTAGAGAGGACATTTAGCATTTCCCCATGGGGATTATTGTTTGGAAAACTTTTTACCAAACGGCATGGTCTTTTCCTCCCAACCCTACACTAAGCACTTTGTCCTTTTCTGACGTCGCTTTGTAAGCGCGAGAAAGAGAGTGCGCACACGTTAGGACTGTTAAAAACACAAAACAGAAACAGAAAACAAGGCCTTCTACAACCTTCGACTAGACGAAAACTTTTATCTCGCAACAAGGAGATTCAAGTCATAAGGAAGCTCGCACAGGGACCCACGCGCATCTCCCAGCCGAGCCACCGGTTCTCATGTTCCCGCGCTCACCCACGTATGCGTGACGGGGGTTCGCGCAGGCCCGGGGGTGGGGGGGCACCTTTTAGGAACCTCCCTCCCGTTTATTCAGCACTGGGACCCGGTTTCTGTGCGCAGGCTCGTCCCGTCCGAACTGCACGTGTTAGCAATCACTGCAACATCCACGGGTGGTGGTGAACGTAAATGGAACTTGAACTCTGTCCGCTGGGGTCTCGCAGAGACCGGGCCCCCCCTGCCAGCACGGCCTACGACGTGAGCTTCGAGTAGCTGGGCGGGGAGAACCGTCTCCGCAGGTACTTGAGGACGTAGAGCGGGAGGCAGCTGACCAGCGTGATGACGGAGACTTTCCACAGGAATGACAAGGTGGCGATGAAGTACACATCTGCAAGCAAACAGGAAGACAGCGGTGAGCAGGTGGGAATGTTCCGGAAGGCACGCGTGGTCCAGAGACAGGCATGACAGCTGTCGGAGGGAAAGCTGTGGCGCGTGACAAACCCATGGCTTCCTGGCGTCGGCCCTTCCCTCCCTCAACCTGGGGGGGGGGAGGGGACGGCTGCTCAGGGCACCGTGCACGCAGCTGCCATCTGGATTTCCTCTGCCGCTCCCCGACACGCAGGGCGAT
Source organism: Mirza zaza (assembly GCA_008750895.1). NCBI lineage: Eukaryota > Metazoa > Chordata > Mammalia > Primates > Cheirogaleidae > Mirza > Mirza zaza. Next base: position 2,775 of record VSMD01034196.1, read on the forward strand.
GCTGTTGTCAACAACTAGGAAAAGAAAACCATGGGGGAAGAACACGCCCAGAGGTGTTCTTGATTGGAAATCTGGCAGTTGGATGGCCGGGCGAGGTGGCTCCCGCCTGTAATCCTAGCACTCTGGGAGGCAGAGGCGGGAGGATTGCTTGAGCTCAGGAGTTCAAGACCAGCTTCAGCAAGAACAAGGCTCCGTCTCTACTAAAAAATAGAAAAAATGAGCCAGGTGGGGTGGCGTATGCCTATAGTCCCAGCTACTGAGGGGAGGCTGAGGCAGGAGGATCGCTTAAGCCCAGGAGTTTGAGGTTGCTGTGAGCTGGGCTGACGCCACTGCACTCTAGCCCGGGCAACAGAGACTCTGTCTCAAAAGAAAGAAAGAAATCTGACAGTTGGAGATTCTTTCTAAACCCTGACCACCAGAGAGCAGAAAGTGACACTCAGATGCAAGTTTCTGCTTCCAGCAACTTCCGCAGTGACAGTCACAGAAAGCCAAGGGATGGGTCTGGGCACAGTGTACAGTGGCCTGAGACCCCCATCAGAACAGGATTACCCTCAAGGACTCTAATCAAACGACAGGGCTACTCCCTTTTCTGCAAGATAGTGAGCCTAGGAGTTAGGAGGTCTTTTCGAGAGAGGGGTGACAGCGTGTGGCTTTCAACACAGTGGAGCCAGAGTAAGCCCCTTCCCCACGTCTTGAGCACAGGATGCGTAAATGCAGCTGGTGCCGACGAAGCACCTACTCAGTGCCAGGCCCAGAGCTCGACCCAGCGTGCAGCTTTCCTACGCGCCCCGCACTCAGCACTGTGGCTGGTCCGAGTCAAAGGCAAGCCAAGCTTCCTGAGGGCGGGGACCACATCTCTAGGACCCCCCAGGTCCACGCCCTTGGGCACATAGTAGGTGCTCACAAAACCCCTTCTGAGAGACTAGGGACAAGTGTGAAACTGTTCTAAGATCTCCCTTTTCACAGGGATGTCCCTTTCACCTTTGCTGAAACCTCCTCCAGGAGCTTTGGAAGCTGAGAAAGAGTCAAAGATGTGCATTCCACAGTGGGTGGCGTTTCTCAGCCTTTTTCTCATTATCGTCCCTAAATATCTCATTTAGACTTTTTTCCCCCTAATCGATCATCTCCGTGAAGTTTTCACGCCACAGGTATACCGTGTATGTTTATAAAATTACACACGCACCTGGCACTTTATACACAAAGGGAGTGAGATCGTCCACACCCCAAAGGCCGACACTTGCTCCCTTGGTGGCAGGGGGCCACGTCACCACCACCGAGAATGCCTCCGTGGCGAGGAGCCGCGGGCTGGAGCAGCCCTGGCCCTGCAGGCCGCCCACGGGGGTGTGGGAGGGGGCCTGGGATGGGAAAGGTCCCCAGAGGTGGTCTGGCTGCAGCCGTGAACAGACACGAGCGTCCTAGCGGGGAGCAGCCTCAGAGCCGATCTCCCCTGGCTGACAGGGGAGAAAACCCACCCCGAGGGTGTTCTGCTCTGTTTTGTTGAAGTAACACAGACAGAAACTGTTGCACTTCTATTGAAAAGGAAAGGCGTGCAGGAGGCTTTGCAAGCATGAAGAAGGCTATCGGCTGCCGCCCAGCTGGGCCTTCAGGAGGATGGCCTCTGGCCCGGAAGTTATGGAGCTCAGACAGGCCTGCCTTTGCCCTGTGCTTGGGAAAGCCAGGATTAGAGTCCCAGGAGACCATCCACAGCCCAGCACAGAAAGTGCTGGGTCATCCAGTCCATGCTGACAGCTGATGACGCTGAGCTAGAGAGAGGGTTCTGGACAGGAACTAGAGCCCCTGCCAGCAGCACGGTGGCTCCCGCGGCACTGGGTCACCATCGCGGCGGCCCCACGGCGACTCGTGGCCCACTACTGCTCGGTGAGTATGAGCTGAACCGATCTGGCAACAGCATGGAGCACGTGAGAGCTCAGCGTGGACAGTGACAGACCCAGGCGAGCCCATCTAGAGAAGCGGCTGTCGGTGGGCAGCCTGGGCATGCCTGGAATCAGAAACATCCGCCCCACGACCCCATTCCCGGGGGTGCCCACGCTTTCCCATCTGCAAATCATTTCCATGACGTTTTTTATCCGGGTTCTGCGAGGGTCTACCCCGGCTGACCCCGTCTCCATCTCTGCAGCCTTGCTCGCGCCTGGCACGCCTCCGCGTCTGCCACGAGCCTGCCCACGAGAAGGGACGCTCCGTGGCGAGACCATCACCCCAGCTGCCGCCGCCACGCTGGCACACAGCAGGTGCCCTACATATCTGTGGGACGGGCGGTGCCACTGCTGATGGTGCTTGTCACCTCTCGTTTGGTGGGCAGGGCAGCGGGTTTCGCTCTGAGAGCCCTGGGGTCCCCTGGGGAGCACAGCAGGACAAAGCAGCACGGAAGCGTCACAGGGGCAGGGGCAGGGTCCGGGCTCGCGCTTCCAGCTGCCGCCTCTGCCCGCAAATCCGCCCCTCCCCGTTTCACAGACTGGACTTCGGACTAAGAGTTCATGGGAACGAAGGGTTTTTGTGGCAAAAAAAAAAGTTTGACAAGTCATCAGCTAAAAAGGCCGTTGCTGTCTCCTGGGATCTCCCAGCGTGCTGGCCTGTCATTTATCCTCCCCACAGTTCCACAGGGCCCGTTGCACGGCCGGCTCGCTGGACAAACCCGTAACTGTCGGCTAAATTAAACGGATTCCCTCTGAGCCAGGTAGCTCTGCGTGGCTTAAAAAACAACAATGAAAAAAACACACTGTATGCTGAGAGCACGGCCCGCACCCTCCAGCACACACGGGACTGTGCAGCTGCCACCATCCTAAGAACCTGCAGTGGCCGAGCTCAAAGGGCTGCAGGACGGCGAGCTGGGCCCCAGCCTCCCTCCAAGGGGTGGCGAGACCTCGGGCCGCAACTCCGGGGCCCCTGGACAGGCATGCGCGCTCGGCCTCTTACCGATGAACTCGTGGAGGAACACCAGGGAGGCGACGTAGCAGGCGAGGCTGAGCAGCTCGGCCACTGTCATGAGCCAGTGCCAGGTCTGGATGGTCAGCGCCACCATGAGCAGCTCGGTGAGGATGAGCGACGTGAAGGAGATGGCCACGATGTGCACGAACTCCGACTCGAACAGCAGCAGCGCCCCGTACATGATGGTGCTCCCTGCAAGGCAGGCGCAGCGTCCCCGAGGGCCCTTCCTCCTGCCCGCCCCGGAGGGCCGCCCACCCGGCCCCTGCACCCTCCGCCCTTCCTCAGTGTGCCGCAGCCACATGGAAGCTCCCGCTTGCTACGGGAGGCCGGGCACCCGGCCTCTACGGAGGCTTCGAACCTACACTCTTCCTGTTTTCACCCTTGACCTTAGAGAACAAATCATCCACCACTGCGGAGAGGAAGGAGGAAAAACGCAAGGCGGGGGGAGAGAAGGAGGGAGCATGTCCGTGAAGAAATGACACAGGTGGCCAGTCACAAAAGGACGCATGCCGTGGGACTCCACTGATAGGAGGCAGCGGAAGTGGAGGCCCTGGGGAGGGGGAGCAGGGCGGTGGCTGGCAGGGGCTGGGGGAAGCGGAGTCGTCGTTTCGTGGGAATTTCCGTCACGCGAGATGGAACCTTCCGGAGCTCGGCTTTGCGACAGCGAGAACACACTGAACACCACCGCGCCGGACGCCAGTCAAGGTGGCAAGTTTCGTGTTACGGTTTTTCACCCCCCTCAACACACACACGACAGGGGAAACCCAGAGAGAAGCCAAGGGAACAGAACGGACGCCGTCTCCTGTCCCTCAGAGACAACAGCAACTCGAGCACATGGCTTCGAGGAGGCAGCGGGAGACACCAGACACGGAATTCTTAAGGCGACTGCCTTTCATGAGCGGGGCGGAGGATGCGGGAGCGGGATGGAGGACCCACCACCGATTACCACAGACCTCCCTGCAGGACGGGCTTCTGCTAACAGGTGCACATGTCACACTTTGATATACTACTTAAAGACACCAAAAAAATTTTGTAATGGCAATTTAACCCTCTGTCAACAAATTCAATGGTCTCTAAATATATCGGTGACACAGCCCATCCGTAAAAAACATTTAGAACAAACTCTGACTATACAGGATTACTTGTACACGTGGGTACCTGTCCACATATACAGGGATATTAGAACCATCGCACGATATATCACGTGCATTACGAATCACATGTAAAAGTGGAAATTCTAAAAAGAATGAGGGACATACAAATAGAAGTTTTTCTATTTTCTTCTGACACTCCAAGAGGTCCTCTGACAAGCCCCTACGGTCTGTGAGACCCTCTCTGGAGGCCACTGAACATACGTTTTTCAAAAACTACAACTTGACCTGATTCTCAGAAAAGGTCAGAATATCCCAGAAAGTGAGCACTTCCTATCACGTGGATGGAACACCCCGGCAAGCTGCGATCATCGGTTATATTTTTCTCTGACTTTGCTACGTCACTGAGCAGACGCATGAAGCTCTGCACATTTCTGACCTGCCTGTGCTTATCTCTGCATCCTTACAACACGCCGAGCAGGGTCTGCCCTGGGACACGCTGTCACGCTGCTTACTGCCATTTGAGGTTCCAGGTCTTTCTCTTCAGGTTGTACAGGCAGGAAAGGGGCAACACCAGAACACAAGACAAACGGGGGTCCCCCCATCCTTACCTTGATAGATGCTAATCAGAACCCATATCAAGAACGTCTTGTAGGACAGCGGTCGCCCCTAAATGGGAGACGGGGAAAGATCAGAGCAGTTTCCGCAGTGGCTCATTCACATCCTCTCTCCGCTAACCAGAGGAGGTGCCCTGCCTGTCTTCATCGAAAACGCCACTCAAATGCACACATCCGAACACGCGAGAGGAATTACGTTTTTAAAAAGAGAACTGACATTAGGTGGGAACTGATCTGCCCTTTAGTAAAAACCCCTTGAAGACAAATGAAACTGTACACATGTACACACACACACATACGCCATACACGCTTTTCTGGAAACGAACACAGGAACATTTCTAGGAGCAAATACAAGTTACGGCTGCAGAACGGAACTGTCGGGAGCCTTTCTAAAAGTCACGAGTTGGTTTGTTTTCAGTCTTTCCGACAGTGTGTATAGTACTGTCTTAAGAAAAAATGTAAACTCCCACTCCTTCCCCCCAAAAGGAAGAAAGCCGCCAGTTCTAGTGTGTTTGGACCAGATATGGAGGTTCTGTATGAAATACATTCAACAGAAAAAAAGCAGGGAGGGAGGGAGGGAGGAGGAGAGGAACGAGGGGAGGAGGGAAGGACAGAGGAGTTAGCGGACCTTGAGAAGATCCTTGTAGAGCTCAGGGTAGAGCATGGCAACTTCCGACTTCACATCTTTGTCCAGGACCAGAGAAAACACAGGAAACATGGTGTAAATCGTGGAGTACCTGGGAGAGAAGACAGCCCTGGGTGAGTCCAGACGGTGGAATGAGAACAGTTCGCCACACCAACCTCTGGAGCCCAAGTCCATTCCTTCCACCAGTGACTGTTTATTGTGTGCCTACTGTGTGCCAGGCTGGCTCTAAGCACCAGAGACTCAGGGTGAAAAAAGGACAGAGCTTCTGCCCTCAAGAGCTTTAGCACTGAGTCCATAAACAAATAAAGTATGTAAACTCTGTGTGCGTTAGAAGTTAGTGCTATGGAGAAAAAACATAACGGGGAAGAGGGAGTAAGACGGGTGTGAGCATGCATGTGTATGCAGGGGTGGGAGTACAATTTTAGAGAGGGTGGCCAAAGAACAAGACATATTTTTCTTTTTAGAGACAAGGTCTCACTACGTTGCCCAGGCTGGAGTGCAGTGGGCATTCACAGGTGCGATCACAGCACTCTATAGCCTCTAACTCCTGGGCTCAAGCGATCCCCCTGCTTCAGCCTCCTGAGTGGCAGGGACTACGGGTGCGCGCTACCACACTCAGCTGAGAAAGGACATTTGAGTAGACACCCCGGAGACATGGAGGGCAGCCATGCCAGCACCGGGAAGAAGGGCACTGCGGGCAGAAGCAGCAGCCGGCGCAAAGGCCCTGTGGAGGGGTGTGGCTGTCCTGTCTGAGGAAGAGCAGGAGGCCAGTGTGGCTGGGGCAGAGGGGGAGAGAGGGGGAGATGAGGACCCACAGGGAGGACGAGGCCACACCATGGAAGGCGGCATAAAGTGCAGCCCAGGGAACCCCTGACTATATTCTGGCACATTCTCTTACTCTTCCAGGACCCAACAAAGGACAGCCCGCTTTCCCAATTAGCAGCAGGCAGAATTCCAGTGCCCGCTCTCAGGCTAGACTAGATGGCCGAACACTGCAGGTGGAAAGTGGACTTTGCGAGACTCCCCCGGGCCCGGCTGGCCTTCCCGTGCCTCCCGTCTCCTCCTACCCAGGCGCAGGCCCAGCCGTGTGCGTCTGCATCTGGGGCACTTGATAACCGAACGCCACCTGCCCGGTGATTTGAAGACTGGGCACTTTTTGTAAAAAGGTCAAAGGGGACAGCGTGAAGTTCCAGGACAGGAACGGGGGAGGGGGAGGGTGTGGTGGCAGCAAATGCCCAAGTGACACTGCGGCACCCGAGGCAAGCTCTGCCCCACGCACATCCCGCCAGGGCGGGCCTGGCCCTCCTCTGTGTCCACCGGCAGGACTCCCGCCGGGCCAGCTCCAGCCAGGAGGGCGCTTTTCAGACCTTCCCACTCTTCCTAGGCCCCGGTGAAGTCTCCGAGCCTGTGAACCCCCTGCCTTGCTCTCCGCCAGCAGCGGGTGGCCTCGCACTCTCTGGAGTGAGTATTTTTTCATCCCCGAGTACGAACGGCGAAATGAACTCACTTCTTCGATCTGGTTAACCACTTCGGTACGAGCGTCGACTGTAGTCGACAGCCACAGATGAACGCGCACAGCGACTTGAGCCGACAGCCACGATATGACTTTTCTAATTTTTCATTTATCAAAATAAAACTGTGAACATTTAAAAATAACGTAATGAAAACAGATATGTATATGCTACCTATTCTGATTTACATGACAAGTAAAGCTGCCTGTAAAGCAAAACAAGCTTCCAGTGCTTTCAAGCTTTCCTCGTCGCACAAGAGCAGAACGGATCCGTCGTCAATGCACAGCACAGACTGCCGCGCGGACTGTGAGCGCCGGCGTGGGCAAGGTGTCGCGGCCGGTGAGCGCCGCACCAAAGTGGTTAAGGGCTTAGCAGCTCGGAGCCTTGTTAACTCGGGGAGGTTCTAAACCACGTGGCTGGGCCTGCCTGTGCTGGGGCAGGGGTGTCCAAGGGCCCTGGGGACTCGGGAGTCTCTACACGATGTTTCTGCTCTTTTCCATGACATTTTAAGGAGGTTTCATAAAAAAATACCTTGCCTGGATTTCCTTACCCAATGATGAGGAATCCTTGATAGAGAGGGACGGAGGCAAAGTAAAACACGGAGGAAAAGACAGCCTGTGCCAAGGAGAAAGGAGGACGTCACCAAAAACCACGACAAAACCACGACCACCCTTATGTTTATAAAATAAAAATAGCACCTGACACTCACACAGCGCTTACTGCGCACGGGCACTGCTGGGATTTCTTCATGTGTAGTAGCCCATTTAATTCTCACAACCACCCTACGAAGTGGGTACTGTTATCATCATCCCCATTATACAGATGAGGAAAGTGAGGCTCAGAGAGGCTCAGTGGCTTGCCCGAGACCACACAGCTTACAAGCAACAAGGCCAGGAGTCACACCCAGGTAATCTAGCTCCAGAGTCCACTCTCAGCCCCTCTGCAAACGTGTGTTAAGTTCCACGTGCCGGACCCACGCACAGAAGCGCAGCCCATCTCCAGAGCAACCCGAGAGTTCGAGGCCTACTGTCACCCACATTTTAGAGACAGGAAACTGAGTAGGTCACGGCCCCGTGGGACTCAAGCCCAGTGCTGTCCCCAGAGCCTGCACTCTTAAATGGCTCAGAGTCCCTGCTCTCCGGGCATGTGCACCATCAACGTGCTGGCACACGTGTGAAAACTAACATGGAAAAAGAGCCTCGGAGTCTCCACGCCAGTTTCCGTGGAGGCCGGGGTGGCAGAGAAGGCTTCACATCTTACGTTACACATTTTAGTATTTTTGGAAATTTGTAAAAAGAGAACATGACAGATTGCTCTTGCAATCAGACGAGGGCGATGAAGATGTGCACAAACCCTCACGGAAATGTCTGCTTCCTGATCTGAAGATGTGAGCTACGGGCAGTGGAGAACAGCTGGGAGATGTAATCAGGCTTGGCGTTCTCGGCGCCTCCTCTGGGCGGCTACAGGCAACAGAAACGGAGTGGTCTCCGGGCTCCTTTCCATAGCATGAAGCCAAAGGAAGGCCAGGAACAGAGTTGCCTGAAGGCTTTTTAAAAACTACACGCTGAGAGAGAGGCCGAGCCACCCTAGTAATTAGAAACAGCGTCTATCCCGTGACGAACACGTGCTCGCTTGGCACAGAGTTCAGGACGCAGGTGCCGTGCCACTGAGCACCGTGGCCCTGGGGAGCCCCAGGTAATGCTTTCAGAATCATAGTGCCAGGAAAGCCACCTTTCCAGTGACTTCTCACCCAGGCCGGGCCACCGCACAGGAAGGATGTTCGTAAAAACGTCAAGGATCTAGTGTTTATTTTGCAGTCGACATCGAGAGCCCCTTCCTCTAACAGGGCCGTGTGGACCATAAAGCCTTCATTTTGACAAGATCATTCTGGGGAAAATAAACACACTGTGTCCGTGTCTCTCGGAGACCAATGTCCAGGTGCAATTCTAACTGGGACTTGCTTCCAGGCAGCCACTTTCAGCACAGTGGACAGGGGTCAAAGGCACTGTCTATAGACAAAGAACAGTGTCCCATCCTGGAAATTTTTTTCCCCCTGCATTGATGCTAATGGTAACATCCAGTCCTTGCAGAACTGCACTGCAGCTCATCTTGGTCAGCTTTTGTGTATGTGCCCAGGGATGGGCTGATTAATCTCCCAATGATTAAAACCACAGCATTATCTGGTTCGATTGATGAGTTAACATAAATTAAAAATACAGATGTGGTCTAGTGAACCACACCAGCTGTTTGGGTTTAGATCACTTTGATGAAAATCACTTTAAGTTTCCTCCAATCACAAACGCAATAGATATTTAAAACATAAGATCACCCCCACCCCCCAAAGCCTGAGTGAGGCCAGTGGAGGGTGAATTCTCATGTACGTAAACCAGCACCACCTGACTCATTCCGCCTTGCGTGTGATTAAACACCTTTCCTACAAATTAAAATACCACCTGATGTTTATATATTATCCTCTTTCCCTTCTATTATAATAACAGTGAGGATGCCTTCCCACTGAAGCCTTAAATAATTCTGCTATTCAGTGTGCCCCTGTCTGAGGACAAGGAGGATCTTATCCCCATCCTACAGGTGGAAAGACTGAGGTCTAGAGCAGTAAACTGACTTGCTCACAGTCTCACGGGTACTTAGTGGTATGGTCAGGAAGAGGATCAGTAGATCCAGGTGTGGTCCAGGATCTACTGCTCCTATGTTCTCCCCACTTTGCTGGGAGTATTTTCATCTCAATGCTGGAAGGAAAAGTGGCTTTTCAATGCCCAAAATGTTGTCTTTCCCTCCTTTTGTCCTCATTCCTGGTACATACCTAATTGCTGCAGCCTGATGGCAGATTTTTGAAGGAGTTAGTGGGAGAGAAAGTGGGAAAATATGTATTCTAGAATCCTTTTGTGTAAAAGCAAGGCGGGAGCAAGATGTTAACCCCAAGGGTATTAGCAATCATGACAAGCTCGACTCCCCGCCAGGCTCCGCTGGGACACAGAACCATGATGCCGACACAACCTCTGTGCCATGTGTCACGCTGACCCCCTGCAAGTAGAGGTGGCCTCAGTCCCTCCGTATTGAGTGTAGCAAGGAGGAGACTTTGATCATAAGCACAAGTTTTAGGGGCCACCTGCCCAAGCAGACTAAATCCCTGTGGGACACTGCACAAACTCCTCACCTTACTTAGCCTCAGCCTCCCCATCTGTAAAACGGGCTTAGGGTGTTGTGAGGACTATATGAGCCGCTGCACTGTGAACACGTAGCCTGATGCCCAGGGTACAGGACACACTCAAGAAAAGTGAGTTATGCTCCTTTTGCAACTGCTCTCTGCCCGTGCCTCTGCACACAAACAATCAGGGCTGGAATCGGCATTTAGCGTTTAACTCTGCACCTTTCACTCTGGCAAACCAATGGTAACAACTCGCCCCCAGTTATCACAACTTGTCATCTCCACCCCTACCCCCACCCCATGCCAGGCACTGGACGGTACCAGTGCTAATGCTCACACCCATGCCACAGGCAGGACTGGCCATCGCCGCTTAGCAGATGAATCCAGAGCACCAGGAGATTCGGGGACTTGCCCAAGGTCTATCAGCTGGAACGTGGCCAAGTAGGGGACATAAACTGGCCTTGTGGGGCAACAGCCCCAAAGCATAGTCTAATTCCCTGGCGTTTCCCATGGGAACCACATAGCCATATGCACCTGAGCAAAGGGGCCAGCTGCCCACCCCCTTGCATGGCATAGCCACGTGCCCCTGTCAAAAGTAACAGCTGCCCCCCTCCCCCACCTGCACGGTGTGGCCATGTGCACCTGTGCGGAGGTGCCGGCCACCCACCCACCTGCATGGTGCTGATACACAGGCTCCTGTGAATCACGAACTGGCTGAGGGCCGCTGACCGCTTGTAGCTGTTCCGGCCATGCACCATGAGTAACCGGCCCAGATGCTTAAACTGAGTGATGGAGAAGTCTGCAGCCAGGGAAGCCTGCTTGCCTTCCTAAAATCCGATGAAATTGGGCACAGTCAGAAGCACAAGAGGTCAAGACAAACACATTTTTTTTAAATTGAAAAAGCAAGACATTGTAAGGAGATCTTTGAAGAACTTCAATAAAGCGATTCTTTGGTTTCAAGCTATACTCAGTTGGTGGTCCAAGTCTAAATCTGATTTAAAAGAGGAATTTATTTAAATAAAAAAAAAAAAACCCATTCTGGATCACAGATCATTATCATTTGGAGGTCGAGTGGATCTAATATTAACCCTTGGGGGTTCAGCTCACCCCTACAAATGACAAAGAATCATTCAAAGATAGGTGTTTTTATAACATTCGGTTCCCTGAAGAGTTAAACGTGAGGCGAGAAATCTGATGCTACTAACAATAGGAGGTGGGGTATCCCTGAACATTCAGCTCTGCACATTTACAGAAGTGGGAATCACCCACAGTGCAACCAGATAATGGAAGTCTCCCGCTGTAAAAGGTAGGTAATGGCCAATAATAACGGGACAGTCAGTCGGGTGGTGGCAATTCCGGATGTGCCACTCACACCAAAACCAGCCTCTGAACCAAATCAATCCAACCGACAGACATTGCAGGACGCCCTACTACAGCTGCCTGCTACAGCTGTCCCGAGTGCCTCGAAAATAACATTGTTACAAAAAACAAAACACCCCTTTCCATGAAAAAAAAAAAGATGGAGAAAAGTGTTCTACATTAAAGAAGATTAAAGAGACAGAAAGACATGCTAATAAATTTAGTTTATGATACTTATTGGTTCCTGGAGCTTTTCTTTCTCTTTAAGCTTTGAAGATATTTTGAGAACAACTGGGGACATGTGACCACGAACAGTACATAGTATCCTTATATCAATGCTACCTTTGGGGGCTGACAATGTTATTTCGCTCACACAGGAGAATGTCCTCGTTCTTAGGGGTTCACACTGAAGTATTTAGGGGTGACTTATAATCACGTGCAATTTACATTCCACCGATTCAGAGAGAGAAAGAACGTGGCAAAGGTTAACAACTGGCAAATCGAAGTGAAGAGGAGATGGGTATTCATTGTTCTATTTTAACTTTTCTGAAGGGAAAATGACATTTTTCAAAATAAAACGGTACAGGGAGGGGAAGAACTGAGGGTTCTGCATGCTCTGGTGTAGAAAGAAACCACAGGGACAGCAGATTTAAGCAAGCTGCCTAACTTTCGAAATGCACAGTATATTTTTAACTTAAAATTATACATGAAAAAATACACGTATGTGTAAGTTATGTGTATATAGGACGAATATATACATGCTCATAACCAATAACATACACGTGGTGAAAGTTTTGGAGGCATAACCGACGTCATTAGTTTGAAGCAGCTATCTAAAAGCAAGGGTGCACTTTATTTCTAAATTGTTTTAATTTTTTGGAGGGAGCACTTACTACTTTACACTCCAAAAAACAAAGGAATCAGAATATAATTTTTCAACAGAAGAGGAAATGATTTAGTTCTATATAGGAAAGAATTCTATTAAACTCAAGTGTGCTCTTCAGAATCAACAGCCAGGGAACCTATACAGATTTCTGACAAAGAATCATTTAACTCTGCAGCTTCAAATAATTGCCGTGTGGCTGAGAACCAGAGAACCAAAGAAACAGACAGGGTAGGAAAGGAAAAAAAAAAAAAAAAAAGGCCTACGGGTTAGCCAAATTCATGAAGACATGGAGGGCATTTCTAGTCTTCCCTCGGGGCTTTGGTATTCTTATTTCACACACAGTTCTAACAAACACAGTGACCAATCCTCTTGCCAGTAGTCATTCAGAGATCACAAAGGGTAAATTATAAGAGGTAAGCACACAATGGACAAGGAGGGAAAGACACAGAAATTATTTCATAGCATAAAAATTCTTTCTTTCTTTCTTTCTTTCTCTTTTTATTGTTTTTAGCTATGGGGTCTGGCTCTTGCTCAGTCTGGTCTGGAACTTCTGAGTTCAAGTGATCCTCCCACCTTGGCCTCCCAGAGTGCTAGGATTACAGACGTGAGCCACCGCGCCCGGCCTACAAACACTTCTAAAAATTATAGCCAATGAGGCCTTTTGGGGAGAGCAAGCCCTGCCCCATTCTCCTACAGCCCCCAAGAGATCAGCACACAGCGTGATAACTGATGCTTTTACTGACGATGCAGATGACCACGAAAATGTTGAAGTATTTTCATAGTACTCTAAGAATATAGAAGAAATTTTTTTTTAATTTAGGTTTTGGCAAGCAAAAAGTCAGCGATTATTTGTCTGAGATATAGCCGTACAAATCTCTGACTTCCAGATAATCGTGATACACGGTTCCTTGGGTTTTACAATTCTTGTCTGGAATCTCCAAAAGCACCAAAGCTGTGTCTTGGAGGGAAAAGAACACAAGTGAAGACACCCCAGCTCGTGGCTCCGAGCGGAGGGGAACGCGCTCACCTTTCCTTCCACCCCCACTCCGCAGTCAGACTCCTGGATCATGCTGACATCATTGCCACCGTCACCTGCGGGCCACACAGACCAGAGAGAAGCCGTGACCCCCATGTCTCACGCTTAAACAACAAAACACGCCTGTGTCTCTCGGAGTGCCTGGTATAAACGCCTTGCCCGCTCTGCTCCATGTAAGCTCTCCAACCACCCGCGCCTTCAGGATCCTAGCTCACAGGCGCCATTTGGCTGAGCATCAGAGAGATCAGGTGACGCGCCAAGCGTCCTGGCACTGAGTGGTGGGAGCGGGCTGCACCCACCTGGGCAGCTGCAACTGCCGCCCACGCTCCTCTGCACGCAGCATCACGCCAGCAACAGCTAGCGCTGCTCACGTTGACATTGACCACGCACCGCGGCAAGCGCCTATGAAATGTGACCCTCTTTCGCCCTCGTAAGCACCATTTGAGGACACCACTGCTATCATCCCCACCCTGCAGGTGAGCAAACCGAGGCTCAGACAGTTGAAGGAAGCCACCTCGGGCACCCAGCTGGTAAAACCCAGCAGAAAGATTTGAACCCAGACCCAACTCCTCAGCATGTGGTCGCCAGCCTTCTGGAATGCTGAGTTCCTGTATCCCTGGCAAAGGGGGAGAGGCCCTGGGATATGCTCATCTAGTCTCTCTCCAAGGGAAATATTGAAAATAATAACAGAAAGAGAGCCGAAGTCTGTGGGGAGGGAAGAAGTCACGACCTGAGCAAAGTCTAGGGACTGTGGAGACACAGAAGCAGGGGCCGTCTCTCCTTCCGGAAGGCAGCACCGGTGCCCGGGAGGCTGGGGCCAGCGGGAGGCGGGGCAGCGCCTACCTACTGCGCAGGTGAGCTTCCCGGTGCGCTCCTGCAGCAGGCGCACGATCTGGGCCTTCTGGGTGGGGGCACAGCGGCAGCAGACCACGGCCGGGCACTGGCAGGCCAGCTCCATGAACTCGTACTCGTAGAACTTGAGGCAGACCTGGGGGTGCGGAGGGAGGGGTCAACCAAGGTCACCCCCTGGGGCGCAGGGCCCCCGCTGCAGCAGGAAGGGGCTGGGCTCTTGGGAGGACCCTGCTCTCGGGGGGGCCTGAGCTCACCTCCAGGGAGTCTCCGGAGATGACCAGGGCACAGTCGTGCTTCCTGCGGAAAGCGTTCAGCTCGAGGTGGGCCTCCCCTCGGTTGGTCACCTGGCGGGGGACAGAGAGGTGGAGAAGGCATTGCTCTCGGGAGACAAAAGGAAAATAAACAGCAGCTTCCGGGAGCCGGCATGAAGGCAACAGCCACCACGGCCAAGGGCCCTTCCCCGTCCCCCACCCACACCCAGAGCCAAACGAAACCATGGTGGTTACGATTCGGCGGGAATCAGGAGAGTGTGTGCACCAAACATCTCCCTCCACGTCCCCGGGACTAAAAGTGACTGCACTTTCACCGTGTGCCAGGCACGGTGCCGGGCGCGTTTCACGGCTCGTCCTCGTTTACCCTCACACAGGCTCTGAGAGGTGTGTGACGACAACAGCTCTATTTTACACTTAACGACACTGCGGGGTGGTGAGATGTGTTAGCCTGCCTGAAGTCACGCAGCTAGCACACTGCAGAGCCCCTGCTCAGAGCCAGGCACCTCAGGGGCGCCCACTTTTTCTGTAAAGGACCAGGTGTTAGACACGGCAGCCTTTGTGGCCCACGTGGTCTCGACCACAACTACTCCACTCTGTTCAGAAGCAGCCGTACATGACACATAAACCAGTGGGCACGTCTGCATTCCAAACAAAACCCTTGTTATGTACAAAATCAGGTGGCCATTGCACGGGCCGTAGTGAGCAACCTGAGTTCTAGAACATGTGGTCAATTCTCGTTACGTGTGGTGGCTGTGTTCTATGAAGTTGCTGCAAACACTGAATTAGCAGATACCGAACCACTGGAAATACAGGGTTAGGTTCCTGCAAGCCTCTGGTCACGGCATTTTCACCCATGCATAACCTTGTTTGATTTGTGTTCCTGTTTAAAGACACCTCGATCCGTGAACATTGCACTCCTGGCTAACGGCACTGTGACTCCTGCCTGCAGGAAGCGCAGCCAACGCACGTGTTTTCTCCTGGGCTTAGGAACACTAGACAGCACTTCAGTGCTGTGCTGGGGGCCGTTTCCAGCAGCAAAGTGCCAGCAAAAAGCACAAAAATGTGAACAATCCGATACTTAAATGAACTAGAAAGAAGACACTTATGTCCAGGACAAGAGCTGAGACAAGAGGGTGGAGCAATGCCCTGTTCAGCCTCAGCTGGGAATGCACGTGGCGGGCGACCCACGTTTTTCACCACCCTACATCTGTCTGCTGGTGTCCTTGAAATGCTGTATTGATTTCGGGGTCCCCAATAAGCTTCAGGGAACAGGCGAATCCACACAGAATCTGTGAATTCTGACCATCCACTCTATCTGCCTCTGCACAACACTGCTGTTCCAAAATCACTGGATTTCTTGAAGCTTCCGTGCGCTATGGACCAAAGGCAGGGGTGGCGGGAACACCGAAACATCTGGAGTCCCTCCAGTTGTCTGACATCAGGGCTCTGATTTCAGACAGTGGAACGGCCACATCCTGCCCCCAAGGGGACCTAGCACCCCTCTCGTCCCTCACGCAGTGAAGCCCAGAACGGTCCCGCTGGGAGCAGCTCCTGACGTGTCATTTGTCCGTGTCTGCTACGAGGGCGGGCAGTTTCTCATCCGCACCCAACTCTCCCCCAGCAAAGGGCTCCCCAGCGTTCCTAAATGTGTCCTTTCAGGGGACAGGCAGGCCAGTGTCTGTGGTCTGAAACTTCTTTCTTATCCAAGCACTTGGCCTTTGGGGGTTCAGCGAAGTCCTGAGAATCATATGCACCAGGAGTCAGGGGTCCTTAAACAGGGGGCCAGTTCACTGTCCCTCAGACCGCTGGAGGGCCGGACTATAGTTTAAAAAAAATATGAGCAAATTCCTATGCACACTGCACGTATCTTATTTTGAAGTAAAAAAAAATAAACGGGCAGAAACACCTGCATGTGGCCCGCGGGCCATAGTTTGAGGACGCCTGATATGCACAATTTCTCATGTTCGAGCTGATCTGCCTCTTTCCGAGGGTGGTGTCTAACTCTCATCTGCTGTGCAAAGGGGACCAC
>VSMD01034198.1:0-21005 GCA_008750895.1 Mirza zaza
TCTTTTTTCTTTTTTTTTTTGAGACAGAGTCTCACTCTGTTGCCCAGGCTAGAGTGAGTGCCGTGGCGTCAGCCTAGCTCACAGCAACCTCCAACTCCTGGGCTCAAGCAATCCTGCTGCCTCAGCCTCCCAAGTAGCTGGGACTACAGGCATGCGCCACCATGCCTGGCTAATTTTTTTTTCTATATATATTAGTTGACCAATTAATTTCTTTCTATTTATAGTAGAGACGGGGTCTCGCTCTTGCTCAGGCTGGTTTCGAACTCCTGACCTCGAGCAATCTGCCCACCTCGGCCTCCCAGAGTGCTAGGATTACAGGCGTGAGCCACCGCGCCTGGCTGAAACCTTTTTCTTTTTACAAAAAAGGAATCGTACTCCACATTTTCCTCTCCAAACTGCTTTTCCCATCTGGCAGCAGATTCCCTGTCAGTGCTGATGTTCCTGTAACATCTACAAGGTGTCCATTTATTTATCAAATCCTCTTTGAATTCACATTAGGTTCATTTGGGGTTTAATTCAATCCAACACAGTGAATATTTATTTTATGCCAGGCACTAAGCACTAAGACTTCTAAGATAACTGGGACAGACGCTGGCCGTCACATTTTGGCGGCAGGGGTGGTAAGAAACACAGCAAGCTGAAGGTCAGATAGCCTGGATTTACATCTGTGCTCTGCCCCTCGTCAATCTGGTGACCTTGGTAATGACTTTGAGTCCCTGAGACCCTCACTCACAGAGCTGCCGGAGAACCAGGGAGCTTACCTCGGTGGAAGCACTTGGCTCAGAATGTTCTCGCTTCCCTTCCCCTTTGGGCGTCATGCTCAGGTCACAGCTACACAGGTACATCACGCACACATGCCTTTTTTGTTTTGTTTTTACTTTTATTTTTGCCTTTTCCACCAAATTATTGGCCTCAGAATTGATTCAGAGCAGTGTCTAATCCAAACAAGCTACCCAGGCAGCATAGTAGAACAGTTAACAAAACAGGCTCCGCAGTCAGACAGGCCTGGACTTGATTCCTACAACCAGCTGTGGGACCTCTGCACCTCAGTTTGCTCATCTGTCAAGTGGGCATGATAATAGCAACTACAGTTGACGCTTGAAGAACATGGGTTTGAGCTGTGCAGGTCCATGCATAGGTGGATTTTTTTTTTTCAACCAACGGTGGATGGAAAACAGTATTCGTGGGATGCAAAACCCAAGTCTATTGAGGGCTGAGTTTTCCCATATGTGGGTTCTGCAGGACTGACTGCGGGACGTGAGCCTGCTTGGATTTTGAGATGTTTGGGGGTCCTGGAACCAATCTGCGTGTGCCAAGGATCGCCTGCACTTCACGGGGTTCTGGTGAGGATGCAATGACACATTGCACATGTGTGAACACGTAACTAGCTCATCCGCCTGTGCTCATCAAAGAGCACGCCTCACTTGGCATAGGAGAATCTCATAAAAGGCAGAAATCCCTAGAATAAAAAGGCTTCATGGCTGTTCCTCTAAGGCAGGGCACCCCAAGAGCCACGGGGGAGTCCGTCGTTAGATAGCACGGCTTCCGATTTCTCCTGGCGGGTCAGTCCTGCGCAGGGGCCGCCCCTGGTGTGTTGAGTGTGCCGGTCTGGTGCTGCACCCCATTCAAGCTGACATGGCTTTCAGATCTCTCCTAGCGCCTAGTCTCAGTTTGCCCTCTATCCTCCCTGGACATCCAGTTTACCCCTCACCACCCCAAACCGCCTGCAATTTCTCGTCTGCACACGTTGCTCCCGGAATTCCTCCTCCTCTGATCAGTAGAGGAGCACACCCACCGCTCCCCAAAGTGGCCCCTTTGCAATGAGCGAAGAGACGGTAGACACGGAGCTGTGAAATCTCAGCCAGCGGACCCCTGGGAAGGTGCTCATCTGCGACTCGGAGCCTTGCCTGTGCACTCTCTCCCCTGCCAGCCCGACCTTCAGCGTTTCTTCTCCCGTCCCCCGAGTCACTGCTCCTTATATTGAACCTGACCGTGCCCCCCACCCCCGCTTACCACACACCTGCACGTGCTCCTAACCTCTGCACCCTTCAAGCTCCAGTTCAAATTCCTTCTTTCCACGAGACCCTCTTTGACACCCCCTAACTAGAATTAATCTCATCCTCCTCTAAACCCCCACAACCCCTTCGCTGTGTTTCTTACACCATGGTTTGCTCCAAATCTTATTTCCACTGACAAAATGCAAGTTTCAATTTTCGTGTCCCCCAAAGGGTCTGCCATGCTCAGATGATGGAATGAAAGCATGCAAGAGGGCAGGAAGGAAGAAATTCAAGGAATGCAGCAAGGCATGAGGCTGGTTGTCATTCTCCCTTGCAGCATGTGTCAGAGGAAGAAAAGGGAAGTGGATTTTTGATTCACGTGGGTGGAGGAAGTGGGCCCAGAGCCTGAGGGTAGGTGGTGACTTGGCTTGCAAAGGTGTTAGTTCTGCAAATGGCCCCTGAAAGTACCTGTTTCAGTCTCATGTTCCGACGCTGTAAGGACCAGCCGAGGCCAGTTCACTTCCCCTACCCCAAAGCACCCTCAGCAGCTGCAGGCCCAGGAGAACTTTCCCATGTTCTCTGAAGGAGGCTCAAATGTGCCTCTCCTCCTCCATGGGCTCCCACTCTCTTTCTCCCATTCTCTCCCCCACTCCTCACACACAGAATGTTCATTTAAAACCTAGTTTCAGGGCTGGGCGCAGTGGCTCACGCCTATAGCACTCTGGGAGGTCAGGAGTTCAAAACTAGCCTGAGCAAGAGCGAGACCCCGTCTCTACTATAAATAGAAAGAAATTAATTGGCCAACTAATATATATAGAAAAATTAGCCGGGCATGGTGGCGCATGCCTGTAGTCCCAGCTACTCAGGAGGCTGAGGCAGGAGGATCGCTTGAGCCCAGGAGTTTGAGGTTGCTGTGAGCTAGGCTGACGCCACGGCACTCACTCTAACCTGGGCAACAAAGCGAGATTCTGTCTCAAAACAAAAACAAAAACAAAAACCTACTTTCAGAAAAAAGTGAAAGAATACAGGGGGAAAATTCTAAAGGGACACAGTTTAGGAACAAGTCAGCTATCACAAATCAGTGTTTGTCCTAAGGATGGGTTGATGCACACTTTCCCAAGTAACCAAAATAGAACATTGTGGGTAAACGCACTCTAGAATTTTTCCACGTACGGTGTCCAATGTTACACTTCACAGAAATCTTTGTGTCCTCCCCCGAAGCGTGTTTGCTAATGGAAACAAGGAAATGAACCTCAACTTTAGTTCTACCAAAAACTCCGTAGCAAGGCTCATGCCTATCACTGAGCAGGGCCAGGAGTGAGATTCCAGGACATTCACTCTGCCCTTGAGGAATGTGTAGTCTAATTGACCAGACTTAGACATGGACAGTAGCAATAACACAGCATCGGAGACTTAGTACAAAGAGGAAGAACTTTTTGACAGCCAGGATTATCAAACAGAGGGGTGGGCCACCAAGGAGGCCAAACCCCATCTCAGAAGGAATATGGGGACACAGGGGTACATCAAATACATTACAGACCTTGAAAGCATCTCTTGAGATCTGATGATCCACTTAACTTGGGTACTTGGGTACTTGGGTACTTGTGCACGTCTAAGCTCACTTCATTCCCTTTCATCTGCCAATCATGGTTATTCAAGCCATGGCTCCAGGAAATTCAAAGAGATACTGAAATTAGCCTCATGCTAACAGCATTTTATTATTTATTTATTTATTTATTTTTGGTTTGCTCTTCCTTTCCCAATTCCTTAAGATAATTAATTAGATTGTTGATTTGTGATCTTTTGGACATAGGCATTTAAGGCTATGAATTTTCCTCTTGGGACTGCCTTTGCAGAATCCCACAGAATTTGCTAACTTGTGACCCATTGTCATTTAGTTCAAAGAATCTTTTGATTTCCATCTTAATTTCCTCCTTGGTCCATTAATCGTTTAGCAGTAACTTATTTAGCAGTAACTTATTCCATGACTTTGTGTAGAGTTGAGTGTTTCTGTTGGAATTGATTTCTAATTCTGTTCCACTGTGGTCTGAGAAGATATATGATATAATTTCTATTTTTTTTTTAATTTGTTGAGACATACTTTGTGGCCTAGGATGTGATCAATCTTAGAGATTGTTTCATAAGCTGATGAGAAGAATGTATATTCGGTAGTTTCAGGGTAGAATGTTCTGTAAATGCCTGTTAGGCCCATTTGTTCTAGAGTTCTGTTTAAGACCATTGTTTCTTCGTTTATTTTCTGCTTGGAGGACCTGTCCCACCTGTCAGTGGGGTGTGGAAGTCCCCGGCTATTACAATGCTACTGTTTATCATTTTGTTTTGTTTAGATCAAGTAGGATTTGCTTTATGAATCTGGGCTCACCTGTGTTAGGTGCATAAATATTTAGGACTGTTACGTGTTCTTGTTGAATTGTTCCCTTCACCATTATATAATGATCATCTTTGTCTTTCTATACTATTGTTGATTTGAAGTTTATGTTAGCTGATATGAGAATGGCTACAGCAGCTTTCTTTTGGTTTCTATTACCATGGAATATTGTTTTCCATCCCTTGGCCTTGAGTCTGAATGAGTCCTCGTGGGTTAGATGCAGATACTTGGAAACAGCAGATACGTGGCTTGTGTTTTTTTGTCCATTCATCCAGCCTGTGTCTCTTCAGTGGAGAGTTTAAGCCATTCACATTTATTGAAAGAATTGATAAGTGAGGTGGATTTCTGTTCATCCTGTTGTGTAGAACTTTATGCTTTGTTTTACCTTTTGAGCCATTGTGGTAAGTGGGCTCTGAACTTTATCACTTGGATGGTTTTACACTGGTGGGTGTCTCTTGTGCTGATCCATGTAAAATGCAGTTTTGAGTACTTCCTGCAGGGCAGGTCTGGTCTTGACAAATTCCCTCAGCATCTGCTTGTCCGAGAAAGTCTTTATTTCTCCCTCATATAAGAAACTTAGTTTTGCAGGATACAAAATTCTAGGCGGGCTGTTATTCTGTTTGAGAAGACTGAGAAATGGAGCCCCAGTCCTTCTGGCTTGTAAGATCTCAGTTGGGATCTGCAGTGAGTCTGATGGGTTTTCCTTTGTCAGTTACCTCATGCTTTTGCCTTACAATTCATAGAAGTTCCTCTTTCATGTTAATTTTGGCCAGTCTGATGACTATATGTTGTGGTGATTCCCTCTTGGTGATGAATCTCCCAGGAGTCCGTTGCGCTTCTAGTGCTTGGATGTCCAGATTTCTAGCAAGACCTGGAAACTTTCCTCAAGTATTCCCTCAAATAGGTTTTCCAGCCCTTGTATATTTTCTTCTTCACCCTCATGGAGGCCTATGTTCTTAGGTTAGACCTCTTTACAAAATTCCATATTTCTTGTAGGGTTTTTTCATTCCTCTTATTTCTCTGTTCTTTCTCTTTGACTGATTTGTTTAATTCAAAGGTGTTGTCTTCTAGCTCTGAGATTCTTTCCTCTGTCTGATCTAGCCTACTTTTAAGGCTTTCCACTGTGTTTTGGATTTCCTTGAATGAATTTTTCATTTCCAGAAGATCTGATTGATTTTTTTTAATAATTCAATTTCTCTAGTGAATTTTCTATTCATCTTCTACATTGTTTTTGTGGTTTCTTTGTATTGGGTTTCTATTTTCTCTTGTATTTCATTGAGCTTCCTTACAATCCATGTTCAAAATTCTTTATCAGTCATTTCAATATTCTCATTTTGCTTGGTTTTCCTTCATACGGAGTTTATTGTTTTCTTTCGGGGGTGTCCTTTCACTCTGATTTTTCACATATCTGGAGATCTTTTGCTGATTTCTTCTCATCCTAACAGTATTTTAAATTTCTGTAGTCTCCTAGGTTCTTCAGGTTGGCTCACACATCCTCACCTGAGAGGCTAAGGGAGATGTCAGGACTTGCTTCACATCTTACAAGCCTCATGTGGGGTATTTTGCATGTGTGTGTGTGTGCATGTGTATGTGTGGTGTGGAGTGGGGAGGGGTGTGTGTCTGTAGAGTATTGGGCTGAGCGAAAGGCATGAGAACCAGAACCTTTTCCTACCAGGACTGAATCTACTACACATGTGTATCTAAACCTTCCACAAACAAAAAGGGCCCCTGTACTGGGTGGCTTCCAGCAGCACAGGCAGAAGTTCCCAAAGCCAGCCAGAGACGCTTGATGGTGCCCACAAACTTGCCACGTCACCCTGGAGGCCCGATGACCCATAAGCTCCCACCTTCACCCCCACGGGCCAGAGTCCCCATCGGCTGAATTCTCCAGGGGCCCAAAGTCCAAAAGCTTCAGCCCCAAAGCTCAGAAACCTCACTTTCCCATTCCACTCCACCCCCTCCACCCACACGGCTGAGGTCACACAGCCCAGCCTCTTTTGCAACTTTCCCAAGTCTGTGCACGACAGGGAGAGGAGGAAAACTCAGACAGAAGAAGTAGCCTGACCTCAACAATCTCTTTTGTGCTCCCGAAGTCTTTTTCCTGTGGCCCAGCCAAGACTGCTGCTCTAAGAAGAGACCTCCAGACTGAGAGAGAGCCCCCATCTGGCCTCGGAGGCTGAGCGCTGCTCAGCCACAGCTGTAAGTTTTCTCGGTCCTTCTGTCCGCCCCAGCAGCCCCAGGAGCTATTTGGCAGTTTGGGTGGAGGAGTGGAGGCAGGGGGGGGAAGGATGAGGCTCAGAATCTGGCAGCTGCAGGGTTTACATCCAGTCCAGAAAGCCCCACCCTGGAGAAACTCCAGCGGAATGACAGCAAGAAAGGACTTCCCTGCCTGCCCGGGGAGCTGGGGCCCAGCTCGGGGACGCAGCTGCGGGCTCAGTCGGAAGAGGGCAGCGCTGCTCCCTCCACCCTGCAGGGCCTGCCAGAAACCAGAGCCCTTCAGGTGGGCTGAGTCCTGTTGGCACCCAGAGTCTCCTTGCCCCTCGGACACGGTACCTTCTGGGATGGAGCCGTGTCGGCCAAAGGGTCTCATCAGGGGAAGGGTCGCCCCCAGAGTAAGGCATTATCCCTCTTGTTCTAAATTATAAATGCTTCTCCAGGAGCAGTGCTGCAAGGCTAGGGAGGTGGAAAGATCTGAGTGCTAGGCCCAGCTTGCCGCTAACTACTTGTTCTTGATTCAGGAATTCACTGGGCTATAATGCCATTTTGTAGACTGCAAGTGCTCTATAATTGCTATACATTATATATCAAGAAAAATAATTTGTGGGGGCTTAAAGATCAATCCCCCATCACAAGGGCCCCAGGAAGATAGTAACTCGCCTATACCCTCAGACCTACATAGTGTGGATGCATAGTAGGCATGCACTGCATGAGCTGGACGAATGGATGGAGGGAGGGAGGAAGGGAGGGAGGGAGGGATAAACAGATGGACAGTTGAGTAGGTGGCTATTTATGGAAGTCTCTATAATCCCAGCATCAGGCAGGGTCTTCAGGGGGCATACAGAGAGGTGTGAGGCACAGTCTCTCCCTCAGGCATGGACAGTCTAATTGGGGAGACAGAACTAATAACTTCAGAGATCTTAAAGAACAAGAGCTCTGAGCTTCCCGAAAACAGGGGTGTGGGGGCACTTCCCGGAGGGAGCAGGTCTGGACCTGCCAGTGGGTAAGGCAGGGTTGTACGTGTTCTTAGGAAGCAGCAAAGCCTTGAGCTCCCTAGAGAGCCTCTTTTCCCAGACAAACTTCACTTCCAAGATGGTAAGTCCCATTATTTTTCAGGGCGGATATATTTGTCATTTTCCAAGTTGTGGGATCTGGGGGGGCAGTGCTGAAAAGTGGGGCAAGGAGCCAAGTAAGATTCTGATGGGAGTTGGGGTGACTGTGCCTGCTTCAGAATTCTCAGCTGCCCTGCCCACTGGGCTCCCTGTCAGCGGAAATGACTCCTCACCCAACACAGGTCCAAGAGTGCTTGTAGGACTGGCCCCAGGCGGGACAACTCAGTTTTTCTTACTGCACAGGGACTCAGCTACATCGTAGCTTTGGCACATGGGCGGGGCCAAGACACATGGGCGGGGCCAAGGCACATGGGCAGGGCCAAGGCACATGGGCAGGGCCAAGGCTCGGGGCTTAGAAGTGCTGCCAGGCAAGAGGGGGAGAAGAGTTGGTCACACCCAGTGGGGAGTGGGTCGCCGCAGGTTCTGCTCTGTGTGGACCTGCTCTGGCTGAAGGCAGCATCCAATCCTCCTTTTCCAATCCTGCTTTTCACTGTTACTTAACAGTGGAGGATGACTCACATTGGCCTCTAGGAGGATGTCCTTCTTTGAAATGTGAGTCAGCTGAGTGGGTGGGAGGAGGCTTCGAATGCCGGTCATTGCCAAAGCCCAGCAGAGAGGACATGGGAAGGGACTCCAGCCACAGTCTGAGATCTGCATATGCCTCCTAGGTGAGCCAGCCTGTGTCTACCCCTAAACGGACAGCCCCCACCACCCTTGCCACCGACCCAGTCCTGGTCACTCTCTTGCTCTTGCTAGTGATCCTGGACCCAAGGACCAGGCTATTTTTAAACAGCAGCCTCAGCAAAGTCCTCCCCTCCTGGGCGTGGGGTCGTGCAGCCTGCAGTGGCAACACATTGAGCCACATCCCGGGGAAGGGGCCAGGGCGGTGGGGAGCTGGGATGGCTCAAAGTTAAACTGAGACAAGTTAGAAGGATCTGAAGAAAACTGGAAACCCAAAGGGAAGGCTTCTAACCTCAAAAGGGCTGGCAGGTGGCAGAGGAATTGGGCGTTTCTGGTGGGGCCCCACAGGAGAAATTCTCCCCGAGCAGGGAGAAGAAGCTCCATGTGGCAGGTCCGGCTCTATCGTCCCATGAGTGTGGTAGAGGGGGCCCAGGCCCGGCTGAGAGACTGGACTAAGTGGCCTGTGTAGTAGGGTGCTGGTGCAGGGTCTACACTGGTGGGTTGAAATCAGCCGTCGAGGGAGTAGTGACATTGTAGAAAGTGGCAGGCACTGCAAACCGGGTCTCTGACCCCTACACTCCTCCGCATCCCGGTTGTTGAGCATTTATCTGGATCTTTCCAAACGTGGGGAGGCTGTCGTGCTGTAAGAGCATGGCACATGCTACCCGCGGAGGAACAACAGCCAGGAGCGATGCCCATTTTACCCCTGCAGGAACAGGCCGCCCCAGGTTAAGTAACTCGCCCAGGGTCGCGGGTGTGCGGAGCTGGGATGAGAACTCTGACCCCAAAACTCAGGGTCACTCCACGGCACCAGGCAGCCTCCCTCCGCTGCCCGGACACGAAAGTGAGTCATCCTATTAGAAAGTCACACTCGGATGACTTTGGGCGGCAATTCATCCGCAAGCTCTTTTTAAAGAAATGTTGCGGTCTCCAACCCCTGGGCCACAGACCAACACTGGTCTGTGGCCTGTTAGGAACCAGGCCAAGTCACCGCCTGGGCTCCCCCTCCCCCCACCATCTATGGAAAAATGGTCTTCCATGAAATTTAGGAACTGGGCTGCACAGCAGGAAGTGGGCAGCAGTGAGCAGGGGAAGCTTGATCTGCCTTTACAGCCTCTCCCCATCACTCACATCACTGCCCAAGCTCCAAAGACCCCCAACCCCTGTCCTCGGAAAAATTGTCTTCCATGAAACTGGTTAATGGTGCCCACGCGGCTGGGCTCCCTGTGCCGGATCCTCACCCATCCAGCCCCTGAGGCCTCTGTCAGGGCCACCGCCGAGCAGGGTGTGTGATCCGCATTCTAGTTTGCAGACACAGAACCTAGCAGTTAAGCGTGTCGTCCCGGAGTGAAGCCTACACTCCAATCCCAGCCCCACATTCAGGCTGCGCCCGCTTACAACATCTGCGTCGTTAGTGGCGACCTGCTTCACTTCTCCAAACGTGTTTCTTCAGTGGCCACACAGAGATGACAACAATGACAATCCCACAGGCTATGTTCGTGCGTGATTAAATAGCTGACATGTCTTGAGTCCTTAATCTGTGCCAGTGACTACCTCACAGTAGTGTATATGATATGTGTTAAACGTATCATAACAATGTGTTAATTCATTTAACCCTCCCAACAGTATGTGTGTTGTTTATTTGCATATTCACAAAGCCCTCGGCAGGGCGCCCGCCAGGTGAACGTAAGCGTATGGCGTGAGGTGTACCCATGGTCATGTGACACCGTGTGGGTGCATCCGCTAGCGTTCCCCCAGGTTCCTGGGCACACAGAGTGCCTGGGTTCAACCTCAGGCCATCGGGAGGCAACGTGACAGGGAAAAGCCTTCTCTGGCCTTTGATTCCAGCACTGGCTTTTCCTTTTACTCCCTGTGTGGCCTTGGGTGACTTGCAAGTGTCTCGCCTCTCCCAGCCTTGGTTGTCCTCATCTCAGCGGGCGGCGGTGAGGGTGACCCGCGCTCTATAGAGTGCTTAAGGCAGCCCACCGCGGCATGCTGTGCCAAAGCCTACCGGCTCCCCGAAGCCCCCAGTCCCCTTCCAAGGTGACAGCTGACGCTCAGACACCCACGCCTTTCGGGAGCTTCCGAGCCGTTTCCCCCCTGGCTGGTTTCCTTGTGGGCGGCAACGTCCATCGCAAAATGCCAGCCCAGGTCGATGCCTCGAGCTCCGTCCCCCTACACGTCTGGAGCGAGGGACACGCTTGCTGCGTGAGTGAATGCATGAACCAGTCAGTGTCGGGATCCCTGGTGGGACGGTCACAGCCCGTGTCAATCTTGCTTCCTCCCAGGCTTTTCTCCCTCCACCCACCCTTCTCCTCACCCTTCCCTGGAGCAAATCAGCCACCTGCTCCGTTCACCTGTTCCCAGGGCTTTGGTTATTTCATGCTCTCCCTGTGAAGTGTCACCCCCCAACTGCCTGCCCCATTTCTCTGGGCCCAATGCAGCTGGACTCCCGCAGCACCTTCTCTGTGCCTCTGTTGCGACACCGCTCACTTTCTCTCTGGTGTCGTCACTCAGCCCCTTGCTTTCGTCCTTGATGAGTGCAGAGAGTGGGCTCCCCCTTGCCGCATGTCTGTGCTGCTCTCCGCGTCCAGTGCAGGGCTTGGCGCGCGGTGGGCGCGTGGGCCTTTGCTGAGTGACGCATCCGGAGGACCCGTTGCTCCCTGGGCCCACCCAGCCCTCCTGGGTCCACCCAGCCCTCCTGGGTCAGAGCAGAAGTTCCAGCGCCACCAACTCTGGCTCCCGGGACAAGCGGCTCTGAGCAGAACCTCAAGTCCCTTTTGGCCTGTGGCATGGCTCATGAAGGAGACACTAACAAGCCTAGGTCTGTGGGGTTTCCTGTTCTAACTAGGCGCTCCCAGGCATGGTGAGTTCTGGCTCTGGTAGATAAAGCACTTTTCTTTTCTTTCTTTTTTTTTTTTTTTTTTTGAGACAGAGTCTCACTCTGTTGCCCAGGCTAGAGTGAGTGCCATGTCGTCAGCCTAGCTCACAGCAACCTCAAACTCCTGGGCTCAAGCAATCCTGCTGCCTCAGCCTCCCGAGTAGCTGGGACTACAGGCATGCGCCACCATGCCCGGCTAATTTTTTCTATATATACTTTTTTAGTTGTCCAGCTAATTTCTTTCTATTTTATTTTTTTTTTTTTTAGTAGAGACAGGGCCTCGCTCTTGCTCAGGCTGGGCTCAAACTCCTGAGCTCAAATAATCTGCCCGCCTCGGCCTCCCAGAGTGCTAGGATTACAGGCGTGAGCCACCGCGCATTTTTCAACCAGAAGACATCTGAGTCTTTGGGGCTCAGTGGGCTCATTCTGCAGTTGGAAAGCCAGGAGGGGAAGTCATTGGCCCAAGGTCACACAGCAGCAAAGTGAGAAGCAAGGCCTCAGGACATCCAATGTACTTCTTTTTCCAAGTACCAGGGGAAACACAAGCTGCCCAACTCTGACACCTCAGTGGAGCAGAATCAGATGAGGTTTGCTCGGCAGCCCAGCGTATCCAAGGGTAAAAGCACCAGGAGGTACGAATAGTGCATATGTACATGTGCATGTAACGGTGAAAACAAAGAGCCAGTTAAGCACAGACATCTGTGACAGTTTCACTTTACCTTGTAAAATATATATATACACATACATATATATATTTTTCTCTTACTGGAACAAGACATGTTTGTTGTTAAAAAAAAAAAAAAAAAAAAAAAATTGGAACAGGCCGGGCGCGGTGGCTCACTCCTGTAATCCTAGCACTCTGGGAGGCTGAGGTGGGCAAATCGCTCTAGGTCAGGAGTTCAAAACCAGCCTGAGCGAGACCCCGTTTCTACTATAAATAGAAAGAAATTAATTGGCCAACTAAAAATATATATACAAAAAATCAGCCGGGCATGGTGGTGCATGCCTGTAGTCCCAGCTATTTGGGAGGCTGAGGCAGGAAGATCGCTTGAACCCAGGACATTGAGGTTGCTGTAAGCTAGGCTGATGCCACAGCACTCACTCTAACCTGGGCCACAAAGTGAGACTCTGTCTCAAAGAAAAAAAAAGAAAATTGGAACATACTAAAAAGCATAGAGAACAAAATTAAAATCACGTCATTTCCTACCACCCAGAATTAATCACTTGTATTTTTTAATTGACAAATAAAAATTGTTGTACATATTTACCATGTATTACATGTCGTTTTGAAATATGTATACATTGTGGAATGGCTAAGTCAAGCTAATTAACATAGCCATTACCTCACATACTTGTTTTTTTGTGTTGAGAACACTTAAAATACACTCTCTTAGCGATTTTCAAGATTACACTATATTGTCATTGACTGCAATTACCATGGTGCACAATAGATCTCTTGAAAGTATTCCTCTCCTATGTAACTGGAATTTTGTGTCCTTTGACCAACACTCCCCAGCCACCCACCCCCAGCCCCTGGTAATCACCGTTCCAACCCTCTATTCCTGTGAGTTCGACTTTTCTAGATTCCTCATGTAAGGGAGATCATGCAGTATTTGTCTTTTTGTGCCTGGCTTATTTCACTTATCATAAAGTCCTCCAGGTTCATTCGTGTTGATAAGATTTCTTCTTTTTTAAGGCTGAATAGCATCTATTATGTGTGTGCCACATTTTCTTTATCCATTCATCTGTTGATGAACGCTTAGCTTGATTCTATGTCCTGGCTATTATGAATAGACTGCAATGAACATCAGAGTGCAGATATTTCTTTACCATACTGATCTCATTTCCTTTGGCCATATACCCACTACTGGGACTGCTGGATCTAAATTTTTTATATATTCCTTTCTAGGCCTTTTTCTATGCAAATAGGAACTTGCTTAAATTTGGGGGGTGATATTGTATGCACACTTTAGCATCTACTGTTTTTCATTTGGATCCTAGGGCATGAGCTTTTTCCCTCATTACTATAATATATTAATACTCAAAACCTCCATTTTAATGACTACTTAATAGTTCATTGTGTGCCGTGATTTAACCCTTTCTTTATTGTTGGATGTTTTTAAACACTACTGTGAAGAACATTCTTGAAAAGAGTCTTTACCCACATTTTGGATTATTTCTTTGGGACAAATTCCTAGAAGTGGAGGGCAGGAACATTTTTAAGGCTCTCCACGCTTGCTGCCAATAGCTTTCCAGAAACACGCACCAACTACACTCCCACCAGCTGCATTAGAGAAGAGCCCTTTGATTCTGCGATGCAGCAACTCTTCGGGCTGGGGGAGGGGCGCTCTCCCATCCAAAGACTCTGGATGCTTCTGACAATGGACCCCTTGTCCTGCCCACCCCCCATCACTTCTTCCCGCACTGCCCTCTATCTCCAGCTCCAGGCTTGGCTGTCTGCGTTGTCTCTGTTCCATCCCGTCCTGCCTTCTTGGCACTCCAGGCTGCCTCCGGGAGCAGGGTTGGTAGAGGTGAAGGATGAGAGATTTGTCCGTCCCGTGGGCCACCATCCTGCCAGCCCCAATGATGTCCCCAGGGGTAGCAAGGGGGAAGGCATATAAAGCTCACTAAATTATGTGCCTCTTTCAGAGAACAACCCCACCCAGTCCTGGGCCAGGGCAGTGATCTGCCTACGGAGAAAGGGAAAACGGAGGCCAGCCTCAGTGACAATGACCACAGGGGACACTGGATCACCTCTGTGGATGACCTCTGTTTCCCTGCAGGCTCTGAATCCCCTCCATGAATCCTCAGAAGAAAGTGGACCTGAAACTCATCATCGTCGGAGCCATTGGGTAAGCTCAGCTCAGCTCTGGGAGTTGGGAAGCAGCCTCTTACCTAAGGACAGTGAGACCTCATGGGTGTGTTGCCACCTGCCAGGGGTCCCTTGTTGATTCACCAGGAAGTGCCTCCCACCCCAAGGAAGGGAGCTTAGCTGGGAAGAAGAGGCTGGGAGTAAGTAGATGGTTTCTGGCCCCAGCTCTGCAGTAACTCTGCAGTGACCAGCTGTGTAAATTAGGCAAGCCATCGAGCATCTGCCTGCCCTCCTGTCTCCTACCACACGCAGGAAAAACCCGACCATTGCTGTGAGATACTCACTTCTCTCCAAACCAGTCTGCTCACTTTGATTGGTTCCACTTCTAGAAATAATCCCTAGTCCCTTGCTACTCAAAGTGTGGTCCGTGGACCACAGACATTAGAAATTCAGAACCTCAGGGAGAGATAGTGGCAGGAGGGACACGATAGGATTCTGATGATGATGCGAATGTGTGTCCATGTGTGTTCACAAGAGTCTGGGGTTTTTCCTCAGCGTGGGCAAGACCTCTCTCCTTCACCAGTATGTGCACAAAACGTTTTACGAGGAATACCAGACCACCCTGGGGGCCAGCATCCTCTCCAAGATTATCATCCTGGGTGACACAACTTTGAAGCTACAGGTGAGCAGCCCTCCCTTTCCCACTTGAACTTGCATGCACCTGGAAATCGTCCCGCACTGCCTGGACAGCCACTCATGTAGCAAGGTGCACCAGGAGCTAGAATGGTCTAGAGCACAGATGGGCAGACTTAAACTCCTGGGCCAAATCTGGCCCACCACCTGCTCTTTTGTAAATAAGTTTTCCCCGGGGCACAGCCACACCCATT
Organism: Mirza zaza; assembly: GCA_008750895.1. Taxonomy (NCBI): domain Eukaryota; kingdom Metazoa; phylum Chordata; class Mammalia; order Primates; family Cheirogaleidae; genus Mirza; species Mirza zaza. The sequence continues at coordinate 14,974 of VSMD01034198.1, forward strand.
TGTTTATTTGCTGTCTTTTGCGCTATCATGGCAGAGTGGAGTAGTTGCAACAGAGACTGTGTGGTTTGCAAAGCCTAAAATATTTACTATCTGGCTCTTTACGGAAAAAAAAAAAAGTGCTGATGCCTGGTCTAGGAGGAAAAGTACTAGTCCAGTAGGGGTTGGGAAAACCCACACCTAGTCTCAGGTTCTCTGGAAAACTTGACGAGTGGCTTTGGGCAAGTCATTCCCAAGGCCCAGGTTTCTAAATCTGTCAGATGAGAACAACAACCCCTGCCCTGATGACCCAGAGGAAAAATGAGAGCTCAGAGGTGAAGGTACTCTCAGGATGCTAAATGTCACTGCAAAGGTGTCATCGTGTGCATGGGTGGGACAAAGTGCCACAAGCACCATGTGCACCTGTACCAGGGCTTTCTGCCAGTTCGCTACTCAGAAAAGGAAGCTTTGACATGAAATAGCCAACCCCGTGGGCCTGACTGCAGCCACTCACCCCAGCCCCGTGGGCCGGTGCTCTTCCCCTCCAGATCTGGGACACAGGCGGTCAGGAGCGGTTCCGCTCCATGGTGTCCACGTTCTACAAAGGCTCGGATGGCTGTGTCCTGGCTTTCGATGTCACCGACCTGGAGTCCTTTGAAGCCCTGGATATCTGGCGGGGCGATGTTCTGGCCAAGGTTGTCCCGATGGAGGAATCCTACCCCATGGTGCTGCTGGGGAACAAAATCGATCTGGCAGACCGGAAGGTACCTTCGATTCATTCATTCATTCATTCAACAAACATGTGAGCACCCCCCCATGTGCCAGGTACTGTGTTAGGTCCCACACAAACAGACCTGAATCGGGCACAGTCCTTACCTGAAGAATTTCACAGGCTAGTAGTGGATACAGACACTGTAAAAGACAATGGTGGTATGATATGGTAAATGCAACGATAGAGAGAGATGTGTCTTGGATATTTGGGGACCACAATGAAGGGACATCTATCCAACCCCAGAATATATGGCAGACTTCCCATGAGAGGTGGGTTCCAGGCTGAAGAAATAGCATGATGCGAGTGAAAACTGACGACAGTTTTGTCTGGAGACACAGAGTGGAGGACTTAAGGCATCGTAGATGGGCAGGAGTCAGGTCTCCGTGGGATTTGAATCAATCTGTGGAACAACAGTATTTCTGTCTAGGGTCGGGTGGAGGGTCTGCACTTATAAAATTCCTGGATCTGTAAGTTTTCTAGGAAAGCAGTAGTTTTTTGTTAGCTTAAGCATATTCTAGATCATGAGCTTAACCACTTGAGAGCTGGCCCGCTCCTCTTGCATGGGCGCCTGCCATCGCAGGCCCGCCGAGGAGAGAGCTCTTTCAACCAGCACCTGCTAATGAGGAAAGAGTACAGGTAGACTTCATTTGTAAGAGATGCTCTTGTGCGAAACGAAGACCAAATGACACCCAAGAGAGCTGTTCGGACCAAGTTTTCTTAGCATTTCAAATGGAGAAAAAGTAATGAGGAACTGAATCGTCATGTTTGAACTACATTTTCACAGTGGTTCAAACAGAGAAAAGCAGTAGAAGGAGGTATTGTTTGGCGCAATTAAGTGTGTTGATGGATAGAAGGAGGGAGGAAGGAAGGAGGGATTGAGGGAGGGAAGGAAGGAGGGAGGGACGATGCTTCCAATTGAGCCACCACCGGGAAAGGAGAGCTTCCTGTTCATAAAATGATGTGTTTGGTTTGGACGTGCTGAGTTTGAGACGCTTGTAGAACAACTAGTTGGAGATGACCAGCAGGCTTTGGAATACATAAGAATGAAGTTTTGAAGGAGAAGTCCGTTCTAGGAAGCCTATCCTATATTCTGGGTTTGGGTAGATGCCCCTTATCTAAGAGATATCTAGCAGTCATCAATTCTGTGGGCACTTCTGGTTGGAAACTCAGTGTCAACTCTCTAAGTACAAATATGCAGCCTCAGGTCATTCAAGGCCAAGGTGTCTCCCTTTCTTTTCCCCACTGGGGCCAGCGGCAGGTGAGAATCCTGAGCTGGTCTAAGACAGGGAGCAGGGAAGCCAGGTTTCGTGTCTCGGAGGCCCTGGGAAGACAGGGCTGACCCGGACCGAGGGTGGGAGGGCAGCTGTTTGTTGAGGGAGGAGGAAGCCTGTCCGGATTGTGAAGTCCCATGCAGGAGGGGCACCTGCAGGGCCAGAAGGGCAGTGATGCCTCCCAGGGGTTGAGGGGTCCCATCCAAGCCTGAAGTTGGGGGTGAGCTTTGATTTGCAGAGAGAGGAGGAACAATGTTTGAAAGGGACAGCGAAGGACCAGGCAAGCCACCACTTCTCTGGGACCTGCATGCGTAGAGCCTGCAAACAGCCCCAGCGGAGAGGGCAAGAGGGCAATGGCGACCCCAGGAAGAGCCAGGGCTCGGCCAGGCAGGGAGAGGGAGGGAGGACCCTGGAGCAGGGAGGATGAGGGGAGTCTGTCTTTCAACAAGGTAGGCTGTGAAAGCGTTTGGAGGAAGGTGTTGCAGGAGGGGCAGATGTGGCCGAGCAATAGTGAAGCCAGGACAGCAAGTGCAGAGGAGGAGGTGGGCGGGGAGAGCAGAGGGACCCTCGCTCCTGGACCCCAGACTGTCGGGCTCTACACAGACCTAGCCAGGGCTCTGCCAGGCCATGGCCAGTGGCCAGACGGAGAAGGCGCAGCTGAGAGCGGCTGAGGGAGCGCCAGGCTCACACCCACTCACCGCGCACCTCCCGCCCGTCCAGGGTCCCATTAGTGGGGTGGAGACCAGAACACCGTTACCCTCCTTGTTACCATCTCCAGGGGACGGGCTGGGGAAACACAGCAGCCTTTCCTGCTTAATACGAAGCCAATGAATATTTAAAAATATATTGCTAGATGCCAGGTGTGGTGGTGCACCCCCGTCACCCTAGCTACTCAGGAGGCTGAGGTGCGAGGATCACGTCAGGCCAGGAGTTAAAGTCCAGCCTGGACCACATAGCAAGACCCACTTATCCCCACCCTGTCTCTAACATATATATATAGATATATCTACACACACACACATATATATACATACACACACACATATATGGCTAGATTTGGGAAGATGAGAAAGTTCTGGAGATGAATAGCGGTGATGGTTGCACAACCACGTGAATATAACTAACTAATGCCCTTGAAGTGCATGCTTAAAATGATACATTTTATATTCTGTATATTTTTCCACAATGAAAGCACACACAAGTATATATACACGCACGTGTGTGTATATGTGTATATACATATATATGGGTACATATTCATGTGTATATTTTTTGCCAGAATGATTTTAAAGAACTTACTGACTTAGCTTTAAAAATGTCCCTACTCCTTCTACAGAATGTAATAGTGCAAAAAAATTCATTTATTAGAAAGCTTTGCTAGCATCTATGCTATAAGGAATTTATTCACTGGGATGTGTGAATTCTATGGTCTATGTTCAGGTAGGTAATTTCTGACTTACCACTGATTCATAGAATTAGGATCATGGTTCCTAAAAATATTCTTTGTTATTTTTAATAATGGCTTAATGGTTTAGCCATTAGTACTTGACATGCTAATTTTAACACTTGTATAATTGATCATTTTAGATGCATATGAGATGGAAAACATCATAAATAAAATGGTGTAAACTGAACTAGTTTTGTCAAAAGTATGGCCCCCAATGAGCCAGCAAAACTGTAACAAGAAAAGTAAAATGGTAATAGTATATTGTCAACCAAAAGCAGATTAATGAAAATGACACTTCCAGAGTGTTCATACTTCTCATGTTCCTAAGTACCACACCCCGAGCTTATTTCTGGAGTCAGAGCCTAAGTTATAAATAACTTTCATTTTATAAATAAAAGATGAGATGATTTTTAAAATCATGGAACCGTAGCTGGAATTGGAAGAGAAAAGAAAAAAGTACTGTCTGGGTGGCTTTCTTCCCAGGCCGACTTTCTGAGGTTGAGTAGTGGGGGAGATATAAAAAGAATGTTCATTTGCAACATAGTCTCAACTGATATTTCGGAATCTGTATTCAGTCCTTTCATATAAAACAAATAAGAGACTTAAAAAGATACAAAACCCTTGGTTCCTAAAATGCTATCAAGGCATAAGGTGTTAATTTCTAATGATTATTTATTTGCATGTTACCAGCAAAGACAATAATATTCAGTGGCCTGGCCATCCTTTATTCTTCCTCTAGATAGATAGCTCAGGATTTTGCCAGAGCTGCGAGGCTTCTTGGTTACACGCCAGGCCTTGGGCATCTATGCCCCACGGGAGGGAGAACTCTTGGCCAATTCTGGGGTCACTCCTCCTAGAGGTCAGTGGTCAAGGCTAAGGCCTGCCTAAGGACTCTCCCTGCTGTGCTCAAGTTCAGCTGTTCCTGGGCATGTGGGTGTCACCTGGGCTCCCCAAGGCTGGCCCCGGCCTTCACCCCAGTCTTGGGGCGTGAGCCTCACGATGCCAGAGTACCGCTGGCGGACAACAGAGGCATTGTGAGAGAAAGCCACCAGCCACTGCGCCCTCCCGCCACTTCTGAGGCCAAGGAAGCGAGGACCAAAGAGACAGTGGACAGCGATGCTACTTTTTATCCCAGTAAGATAGATGTCCCCAGAACCCGCAGGATTTGAGCAGGGGCAGTCTCTGATCTCCCCCTGCCTGCACTGTGTTCTGGGAGAAGGCAGAATGCTCCTTTCTCCACGAGAGAGACCTCAGTTCCCCTTAAATAGATCGAAATAATGGTTATAAAATACCAGGCACAGCAAGTGCTCGATAACGTCGTCATTTCTCTTTCCCCGAAATAATTGGACATCAAACTCAGTGGTACCAGTCGTCTTTGGGAGTAACTCAAAATGCTGCCAGAGCATTTCCAGTCCAACAGCCCCAAACCATCATCAGCTGTTTGCACTTGGGTAGAGGTGTGTCCCTTCACCTGTGCTTCGGCTCGTGGGTGGCAGGCCAAGAGCTGAAAAGGTCTGCACTCTGAGCTTAAGGAACCTACAGTCTGGCGGGAGAAGCATGGAAAGGGAGGAGCATGGTTCTTACACGGTCCCCTGCAGAGGGCAGCTCAGACGCCAGGGGAATGCCCAGCCAGGGCTGCCTCCAAGCTCTGCCTTCTCCCAGCCGTGTGGTCAGGGGCGAGTTGCTGAACCCCTCTGAGCCTCAGTGCTCTTGTCTAGAAAGTGGAACTAGTAACACCCATCTCACAGGGTCATTGAGAGGCTGAGATGAGTTAATGTTTGATAAAGTGTCTAACACAGTGCCTGGCCCATAGTACGAGCTCATTAACTCCCAGGACTCTTCCCTGGGTAAAACCCAAATCTCTGCCCAGAAACAGGCCTCCCAAGTGTGGGCCTGCCCAGCCGGCTCAGAGAACGGAAGTCCTCCCTTCCTGCCCTTCCTGGCTAGTGTCAGTTGTGTCCATCTCCCTTTGTAAGGGACTGAAGAAGGAGCCAATGGCAGGAAGAAGCTCCTAAGGTCTTAGACCTTACGAAGGCAGCATAGAGCAGTGGGCTCTAGTTCCACCAGGCCCGTGTTCAAATCCTACTCAGCCCCATACAGTTTAAGCAATTTTCCCCTCCAGGCCTCAGTTTCTTCATCTGTGAAATGGAGCCAACAATACCCACCTTGCAGATTTGCATTGGGGATTGAAGAGATAACATGTGTGAAGTTACAGTCACGTGGAAGGTGCCCAATAAACAGGCGTGGCGGTGACGATGGTGGTCATGGTGCTAATGTGAGGCTGAGGTGGTGACATGACCATGGGGGTGATGGCAGTGATGGTGACACGACAAGAGTGATCATGTCTTCCCTTCATCCAGGTGCCCCAGGAGGTGGCCCAAGGCTGGTGCGAGGAGAAGGATATTCCATACTTTGAAGTCAGTGCCAAGAATGACATCAACGTGGTGCAAGCCTTCGAGATGCTGGCGGGCCGGGCGCTGGCGAGGGTGAGTGGCGGTGGTGGCAGCGCCTGCCAAGACAGGCCCCCGGGGGGGGGGGGGGGGGGGGGGGGGGGGGGGGGGGGGGG
>VSMD01034204.1:0-24027 GCA_008750895.1 Mirza zaza
TGAGAGGTGATGAGGCCTGAGTGGGGCAGGAGAGCAGGGCACTGGCAGCTCCTCCCACCCAATCAAGCTCCGTCCCACCCAGCTGCCACCTGCCCCCCCCCCCCAGTGGTAGCACTTTATAGGACAGGTCCAACACCAGCTGGGACCTCCCTCCCAAATCTGGTATTACCCTTTAAAAGCCCTTCCCAGCACACTGCTCTTGTGACCGCGGCGTGAGCCAGCCCGTGTGGCGAATCACCGAGTCCTGGGAGCTCACGTTCTGTCACCTGCCCCCAGCGACAGGCAGTTCCTGGACCAGAGGAAGAGCTAGCCCACTTCTCTACCTCCTGAGCAGACTCAGCGACTGGGGAAGGGGGGTTGAAGCACATAGTCGTGCCCCAGGGTCACAGTGGATGTGACAGCAGGGGACTCCACCCACCAGACGGCCCACTGCTAGCATGGAAGCCCATGGGCTTGGGAGACATGCTGGGAGCCGGATTAGGGTCTGGGAATGGGGGGCTCCTGTCAAGCGCAGGTTGGAGTCCCCAAACTAAGAGGTGGCCAAGAACTGAGGGCTCTGTGGGTTTGTCACAGATGAGCCAGAGCTTCACGGGACAGGAAGGAGATCCCCATTGGGGTGCCCTTGTGAAGTGAGTGTGTGTGTAGGCGTGCACATATGCTGTCAGGGAGGGCTTTGAAGGCTCCATTCTCTGGTGACACCTATGTCTGTGCAGATGGTCTCAGGCCACACTTGGAACCATGCTACTCCCCAGGGGTCCTGGAGCAAATGGAATGACCCTTCCCCTTGGGTCTCTTAACCTTTCAAGTGACTCAGCGTGGAGGCCTTGCTCACCTTTCCTGGTGCCTGCTGCAGCTGAGAGAAGGGGAAGCCTGAGGGGAAGTGTGCAGGCAGCTGGGATTTCTCAGAGACCACTCCCAGCCCCCCAGGGGCTCTTGCTGCCTGCTGCCGGGAAGTGCGCCAGGGGGCTGGCTCTGTCTCAGAGGGAAGGCCCTCCTGTCCCAGTGGCTTGGCCTTTTTCCCATAGCTCCCACTGGTGCTGAACGCTGCTGCGCTGGCTCCTCTGAGCGTCCATCTGCTGGACAGCTGAAGCTTTTGCTCGGTGGGCAGCAGTTCTCAGGCGTCCCAGCACCCCAGGCTCCCTCGGGGTCTAGAGGTAGGGGGTGGAAAGGGCTGAAGAGGAGACCTTGCTTCTCAGGAGTTGATTAAAAAATGCAGAAGGGATGAGGTGAGGGGGAGGCTCTGCCCATTGTTTAATGTCATTCATTAGGTTTGAACCAGAAAAATCTATTCTCCTGAAAAGCTGGCGTGCTTCCTTGTATCAGAAAAGAAGAATTTGTTGCCAGCAGCCTGTACTGTTTGGAGGAGACTGCCAGGATGTTGTGTTCAGGTGCAAGAGTTTGCTCGGCCCAATGTTCTGGGACAGCTCTCTCCCCTTCCATCCTGGGCTCGTGTACTTTAAATGCCTATTATTTTGTGTTTCCACTGTGAGTCATCTCAAATCTTTTTGGAAACAGGCAGGATAGAATCAATGAATGGATGAATGCATGAATGAATGATAGCATTTGCTGAGTACTTGCTATGTGGCAGGCCTTGCTGTAAGCGCTTTACAGTATTGGCTTATTTAAGCCTCCCACAACCTATGAGGAAGATATTATTGGTGTCCTCATTTTATGGCCAAGGAACTAGAGCAGAGCAAGAATAAAAGCTTGTCCAAGGTCACGCAGCTGCTAAGTGGTGGAGCCGGGTAGTCTGGCTCCCACATCTTCCCTCCTACTGGCCAGCCACACCGCCAGAGAATGAATGAATGAGCAAAGCAGGGAGGAGGAGGATGGATAAGGGGCAGGGGTGGTGACAGGGTGCTGGTGCTGGAGGGTTGGAGTCGTGCAGGCAGTGACAGCAGCCAGGGCGATGGTGATGGGGCCAGTGAGGAGTCCAACTTTCCCAAGAGAGGGTCCCTTCAGGGCTAGACATGTGGCAGTGACACAGTGGGAATGGTCTTGTCCCTGGCTTGCCCTGTGGCCTCAAATGGGCCCACTGCCCATCCTTTTTGTTTTTCCTTTTTTTTTTTTTATTTTTTTAAGAGACAGAGTCTTGCTCTGTCGCCTGGGCTACAGTAAGTGCCATAGCATCAGCCTGGCTCACAGCAACCTCAAACTCCTGGGCTCGAGCCATCCTCCTGCCTCAGCCTCCCGAGTAGCTGGGGCTACATGGGCTCGCCACCACACCCAGCTAATTTTTTGTTTCTATTTTTAGTTGCCCGGCTAATTGTTTCTATTTTTAGTAGAGACAGGGTCTCACTCTTGCTCAGGCTGGTCTCAAACTCCTGAGTTCAAGCCATGCTCCGGCCTCAGCCTCCCAGAGTTCTAGGATTACAGGTGTGAGCCACTTGCCTGGCCCCCTTGCCCCTCTCGGCCTCTCTCTGCTCACTTGGGAGATGGTTAGTGGGATTCTGGGATTTGGGAAGCCTTGAAGCTTAGACACCCACAGCTCTCCTTTCTGGTCAGGCAAAAAAGAGGGTGGGCGTTGGGGGTCAGGCCGCCAGGCCCCAGGGAGACCCTGAGGGGCCGGAAGTGAGGGTGGGAGGGCTCCAACTCAGGAGTTCTTGGGGCGGGGTGGGGGGCGCAGGCCTCAAGCCCATGCCTTGCCCAAACCACCCTGTGCTCTCCCAGGACAGCTGGGCCAGAACCTGATTCAGAGCTGGGAAGGGACCCAGAGACTGTCTGGCCTTTCCTTCCATTCCACAGACAAGGACACTGAGGCTCAGGGACGGGAAGAGAGGCTCCCAGTGTCCCAGGTGTAACCCTGCCCCTCACAGCCCTTCCCACTGTCCCCCGCTCTTCTCTGAACGCTCCAGCACCCGGGCACGAGGGTGGGCCCACGGGGTGGGCCAATTCTGGGCCACAGGCAAGAGGAGCCTTGCAGCATCTGGCTGGCCCAGCAGGCTATCCGGCCAGTCCCTCAGGGCTTTGTGTCATCCTGGGCCACGATTCAGAAAAGGATCACTGGGACACCAACCCAATGAACTTCTTTTGGGGTCAAGCAATTGCTTATGACTAATCCTCAGACGTAAGGTGCTGAGTCGGCCCAGGGAGAGTGGCAGAAGCGGCCGTCTCTTTCTGGCAGCCACCCCTGGCCCCTGGCCCCTCCCCCAACACCACCCTCTCCCCCACAAGTGCTCCTCAGCCCCAGGCTTGCCCTCTGCCTGCAGCTGGTGGTGTTCTGGAAAGGATCTGATGGGCAGTCGTGTTAGGACAATAACAGCATGACAGGGTAGGAAACCCCACAGCAAGGTGGAGGAGACCAGGGTGCTAGCTCCCGCACAAGTCCTTTCTTTTCCTTTTTTTTTTAGACAGAGTCTCACTCCATTACCTGGGCCAGAGTGCCATGGCATCAGCCTAGCTCATAGCAACCTCGAACTCCTGGGCTCAGGCGATCCTCCTGCCTCAGCCTCCCGGGTTGCTGGGACCACAGGCATGCACCACCATGCCTGGCTAATTTTTTCTATATGTTTTTAGTTGGCCAATTAATTTCTTTCTATTTTTAGTAGAGATGGAGTCTCACTCTTGCTCAGGCTGGTTTTGAACTCCTGACCTTGAGCGATCCTCCCCCCTCGGACTCCCAGAGTGCTAGGATTATAGGTGTGAGCCACCATGCCCGGCCCACAAGTCCTTTCTGCTTCCAGCTTTCTCTTCCGTAAAGCCAGGGCCTGTGCCGGGTGTCTCGTTGCCCCTGTGTGCTCTAGTGTTGGAGGGTTGTGATGTGCCAACTCTGCCAGGTGGTCTGTGCATCTTAAAGGAGAAGAACTGTAAAGGGTGAGCTTCAGCCCAAAAGCAGTGACTCCAGTGGACAAATGCTGCGTGTCGGGAGGCCCATGAGAGGAGGAGATGGGCCTGGGGAGTTTTGGTCAAGGAGCCCCCTGCGTTGAGTCCTCTGGTCCCCTACCTGGGACAGAAGTCCCTGCAGGCCCTCATGGGGGTCAGAGCTGAGCCCCCACCCCCAGGTAGAGGCTCTGGGGCCAGTCAGGGCACATGGACAGTCCTGGCTACAGGATCCTCTGTGGGCACAGCTGCCCCTACGCTCCCATCCAGACACACCTAGACACAGGTAGGACTTCCTATAGGAGCTGCCCACCCCCTCAATCATGCAGCTCTGGAGTGGGCGTGTGGAAACCCCGAGATTCCTGAGGAAAGTGAGGCCCTAGCTGGTCTCCCAGACAGCTCTGTCTGCCTCCATCCAAGCTGCCCATGGCCCCCCTACACAGAGGGTGCCCCACTCACTCCCAGCTTGCACCTGGCCAGCCTGTGTCCGGGTCTCCTCTTTGGAGCCAATTTCTCCAGAGAAACCTGCTCGAAGCATTAGCAAGAGTCATGAGTGATGTTGAAGAATAAGGTTCATCGTGCAGTTTGGAGGTTAAAGCCTAGGCCAGAGGCCCCCGGCCTCCTCTCGCCTGTATGTGGGGATCGTGCCTGCCTTGCGGGTCCTATCCCACGGGGCCGAGCTGAGGTGACAGGTAGCAGAGATACATGGACAGTGTGCATTATCCACAGTATTGTTCCTGGCACTGTTACCGGCTGCCACAGTAAATGCGACCGTGAGTCCCCAGGTGCCACGCCTGAGACGGGAGGGCACCCGGCAGTACTGCCCTGCCCAGCGGGTGACGTTCCACACGGGCTCCCGCAGCGCCTCAGGAAGCCGCCCTGCCTGGCCGTGACGTCCGTCCTCTCTGGGGCCTCTCCCCGCTGTGGTTCCACGTTAAAAATCTCCCCGTGTCTTTCCCGCCACCCTGTGACCAGAATGGCCCGGGCTGCCTGTCCCTCTGTGCACGAGTGGCTTTTGTTGAAAAGCAAACATCACTGGGGCACCCGGGCTCGTGGTTTCAGGCTGTGTGGTTTACCTCATGACGTCATTTTCCTTCCTCCAGATAAACCAGAAGCGACTTTACTGCTCAAAGTTTCAGCTGGTCCCAGGGAACTGGTGCCGGCCCTGAGTGGTGGAAGGTTCAGGGAGGGCAGCCGGCCATGGCCGGCCGGAGAAGAGATCTGCAGGCGGAGCTGAGGCCGGGGTGACCGGGTGGCTGGAGGGGGCTTTCTGGCCACTGCTTTGCTAGCATGGACTCAAGGCTTGCTGGGTATAGGAATGGGGCACAGGCCGAGGGCCGCAAGGGCAGGGAGCTAGAGCAGCCAGAGCCCTGTCCTGAGGTCCCCAACTACCACCCCCACCCACCAGCAAGGGTGGGCCTTCTGGGCCTCAGTGGCAGAGCACCAGGCCCTGAGCCACCGTCTACACAGGGCAGGAAGACAGTGGCAGCCCATCCTGGGGGACCACCCCTTCCTCAGAGCAGGTCCCCCCTCCCAAGTCTCCTTTGCTGCCACCAGGTGAGGGACGGTGAATGGTAGATGTGGGGCAAGGGCGGCACGTCTGCTGGGTACCCGCCTCCTCCCAGGCTCCACGCTTTATTATCTTCTTTACTGTTCCAGCAGCCCTTTGAAGTAGGTTTTTTATGGAGTGCTCAGTTTCCAGATGACAGGCCCAAGGCTCAGAGACGTTTGGGACTTGCCCAAGGTTGCAGTTAGCAATGGGCCTGGCATGCCGTTGGTGTTCAGGAATGTCTGTTTCCTAGAAAGGAAGCAAGAGGCTACCTTTCCTCTGAGAGGCAACCAGGAGTCTCCAGGGCTCACAAGACGGTTTCCATTCTGAGCACAGCTGGGCCCACAGCAACCATGGGGCCTGGCTGAGCCGGGCCTCCTTCCTGAGGCCGCCCTCAGGAGCCTGGACGTCAGGCTGGGGTCTGGGTGGCCAAAGCAACAGAATCACCTCAACACAGGTGTGCCCACTGCTGGGGAAAGTGGCGGCCCTCTCGCCCTCCCTGCAGGGGCCCTTTTCCTTCAACTGAAACCCACTTCTGATGGGGCCTCTGGCTGTGCCGGGCCTGCTCACTGTGCAGGGGACAGGGGGGCGCATAGGGTGGGGTGGGAGGGCAGAGAATATGGAGACAAAAGACATATTCCTGTCCTCAGGGAACCTATGCTCTTTTCGGGGGTAATGCTGGGGACGATGCCCACTGCCACTGCCACTGCCACCACAATGTTGAGTAATCACTGCATTTACTGAGCATTGCGAGTGCCAAGCCCCGGACAGCATGTCACACACGTCTCTTTTAATCCTTGTTAAAAAACAACCTGTGAAGTGGCCATTGTGATTCCCAGTTTACAGATGAGGCAACTGAGCTTCAGTTTCTTGCCCAAGATCACCCAGCCAGGAAGTGGCGGAGCTGGGACTGGAATCTGGGACAGTCAGGCTGCAGGACCCGTGACTACAGTGTGCCAACGACTCGGATGCATTTTCCAGAAAGATGTGCTGTGTGTGTTCACAAGACGGGATTCGGGGGGCCAGGGCCCAGTGAAGGGCCTGGGCCTGGAGGGTGGCAGGATTTAGGCTGGCAGGGAGGAGGCGCAGGGCACGCCGGGGAGAGGGGACCAGCCTGAGCCAAGGTTCAGGGGAAGGAATCACAGTGCCTGTGTATGAGCAGCAAATGGTTCCATGGGGCCAGATCCCGGGGCCTGGGAGGAGATCAAGGACAGACCAGGGCAAGGTGGGTGCTGAGTGACAGTCCCCCATCCTTTCTCCCCTATTCAGGCCTAGGCTTCTCTCAGAGGCTTGTGTCCTCAGGGTCAAAGGCCAGTCCAGGTGGGCGCTGCCCCAGGGTTGTGCCACCTTCCTCCACCCCAAGCCTCACTTCTGCATCTCTCCCTGTGGCCTAGATGCCTGCCAGGGTCAGCTGTTGGGGCTTAGCAGTCCCAGGGAGAAAGGCCTGAGCAGCTTGGGACAGCAGGTTTGAGGGCTGAGCTGGAGCTCTGGAGAATAATCCAGGCTGATACAGCCTGCGTGGGTGGTCTCTGGGAGGGCTGGGAAGGAACCAGGCAGGGCTGGCTTTGTCCTTGGCCTGAGCTTCTGAGCTCAGCTGGAGCAGGCGCATCTCTGTTGTGGGCTGGGCTGGCTGCAGGACCCCTGGGCCCCCCAGACATTGTCCCCAAGTCATCACTCATCGTCAGGAGTCACTCCTAGGTGGCCACAGCTGCCTGCACAGAGACCCAGGCAGCTCTCCGTGTTTCTGGCTGCCCTTTCTTCTCATCACCCTGTCCTGTAGCATCAGGAGTTGGGCCTCAGCTAAATGGCTCTCCAGGGCTGCAGAGTGGTGGCAGGCAGGGCTGGGAGCTGGACTGCCAGGCCCAAAGGTGACTTGGAGGTGGAGGAGAAGCAGAGCCAAAGGCATGAGCCCCGAGCCAGAGGCACTAGGACGCCTCTGAGCCGGGCTCCCCCTTCCCCATGCCCCTGGCTGGAGGCCCAGGCCGCACAGGCTGAGATTCGTGACTGAGAAGTTGCCTCCTGGGTCCTGCTCCGGGTGGGAGGGGCCTGGGAAAATCAACTTGCTGGGACTTCATGCTCTGTGGGGCGGGCCAGGCTGTGTGTGGCTGCTTGGGAGGCACGGAAAAGCCATTTTCTTCTAGCATCTGCGTGGAGACTGAGGGAGTCAATAGGAATGGCTTCCCAGTTATGCAGATGGGGCCAGAGGCTGGGCTCCAGGGGAAGCAGGTTGCCCCTCGGTCCTTCAGAGTGCTCCTTGCTCTCCCTACTGCCATAGTGATTAACTTGGGATGCCCTGGAGGGGGGTGCATTTTCCCTGCTGTCCCTCCAGCTGTCCAGCTACTATCCTGGCTCTGGCACCCTAGAGGAGGGGTCCTCAAACTGTTTAAACAGGGGGCCAGTTTACCGTCCCTCAGACCATTGGAGAGTGCACACTGTGGGCCTGGGACGAGCCCACAGTGCTAAGCAGGACAGGCAGTGGCAGCAAAAACACCCAGTGGGCCAGATAAATGTTCTGGCGGGTAGCATGTGGCCGGCAGGCCGTAGTTTGAGAACACCTGCCCTAGAGCAACTGAGGTCCCAGGACACTGTTGCTGTCTCTGCAGTGGGCTGGGGCAAGCCTGGTCTGGGCCCACTCACAGGCCAAGCTTGGGTGACACAGGGGCCAGAGGTGGGACCGCCACAGCCCCCAGGCAGCCTTATCTGCGGTGGCAGCTGTGGCCACAGTGACCACTTCAGTGGCCAGGATGCTGAGGGTCAGTCAACAGGACCCAGCCCTGACTTCTCTGGGCCATGCAGCTGAGTCCTGCACCCAGGGAGGACCCATCCCTGGGCACAGCTCTCTGCCCCAGCAACCTAAGCTGGAAGGCCAGCGGCTGGGGCCTGGTCTGTTCTCCTCATCAGCCTCCCGAGTGTCAAGCCCCCCGCCAGCCAGGTGTCCATTTCTAAGTGTCCCCACCTGCTAAGTGAGGGCCCCGGAAGGTCTAGAGCAGAGTGGATCATGCAAGGTGGACTGATGGGGACTGACTGGAGGGAGTGGGGTGTTCTCTCTGGGTCAACCTGGGGTGCCATAGCTTGAGCCAGAGGCCTGTCACCTCCCAACTCCAGGGGATCAGTGCTCTAGAAACTCACACGCTCCTGCCTCTGCCTGGAACTAAAATCATGCAGAAGTTCAAGCACACCCAGGAGGAGAAAGAGGGAGTACTGGGATCCCGTAAGCCCAGTGCTCAGCGCCAAGGCTCATCATTATCCAAGATTGGATAATCTTTTCCACTGCTTATCCCACTGTCTTTCTGGTATTTCAGAACAGTCCCAGACATCATACTATTTTATCCATAAATACTTCAGTTTTTATCTCCAATAGAATGAGAGTTTTTTTTTTTTTTTTAAACATAACAACAATGCCAAGTCTTACCAATTGTTCATGAAGTTAGTACTGATTTTTTAATACCATATAAAACCCAGTTCAGGTTCCAATTTCCCTGGTGGTCGCATTCTTCTAGGAGCCACAGGGACTTGATTTCTAGACCAGGGGAGATTGTCATAGCGGGTCCCAGTGGAGCCCTTTGGTAGGTTCAGCTCAGCAATCTCTTCCCGCAGTGCTCGATCCCCTGCGGGAGGCTGGGCTGAACAGGGGACAGGACAGACCCTGCTGCAAAGGAGACCGAAGGCGAACGGCTCAGGTCACTACCACTGGCCACTGCAAGGGGAGGAGTCTGCCCCGACCAGCTTGGGGCTAGGAAGACACACAACTCTCCTCTGCCGCCCCAACTTCCTTAAGGCCCCTTTCTCTCAGTTTGGCCCCTCCATGCCCCCTGTACCAGCCAGCTGGAGTGACCGGGCCTGGCACACCCCTTCTTGTCCTTCCCTCCCGGGTCCTGCTCAAAACCTTGTCTGTGCAGCCCCCCACCCCACTAGCCAGGGTCACGTGTGTCCCCTATGTCCCTGCACCCCTGTGCTGCTGTGATGACTATTGGTGTGTCTGGGAGTTCCCAAAAGGCAGGACTGTGTCTGCTTCACCTCATGTCCCTGGCGGCTCATGCGCAGCCCTCCTCGGGGAGGCTGTGCTTGCTGTGGGTGGTTGCAAATAAAGGAGAGCTTGCTGGAGATTGCTCTTCCACACGTGAGTGGACGAGCAGAGAAATGACTGGAAAGATGCGAGCCCGAGTGAGACCTCTCCCAAAGTTCTCTGTTCCTCTTCTGAAACTGGAAAGCAGATGGAGCCAGTGAAAGTGTTGGGGACACTCTTCTGCCGCAGGGAAGGTGTCTCCTGCTGCTTCCTTCCTGCTCTGGTGTCCCCTGTCCTGGGGCTCCCTCCCCTCCCCCGACAGCCTCTCTGCACCCCCAGGGCAGTTCCCCTCCCCAGGGCAGGCTGGGAACAGATGTGGGGAGCACAGCTCACGCCCAGACCCTGCGCCTGCTGGTGGGATCTGTTTGCATAGGGTCATCTGGTTTCAATCCAGTGAAATCTTAAAACTTTCCATGGGAACTTCTTCTATTTTAAGCTCCTCCCTGATGGGCCAGACACACTCAGCCTGAGCAGGCTGCAGTTCCTGGGGTGCTGCTGGTGCACTGCCCCCCCCCCAGCCCCCAGCCAGCAGTAGCAGCCGCAGCATGGGGGCTCCGGGACCTGGCCCAGCTGCACTTGGGACTTGCCGGTGATGTTAAGCCAGCCCCTTCTTTCTGGGTCTCAGTCTCCTGTCTATACAGCCTGGGGTTAACAGCAGGGAGCCAAACTGCCTGGATTCAATTCTGGCATGCCCCCTTAGTTAAGTGTGTCACTTCGGCAAGGTAACTTAACCTACAGGGCTTCAGTTCCTTCTTCTGTAACATGAAACAAGTAGGGGTGCTGGCATTACATGAACTGACGCCTGTGAAGTGCTTAGCACAGTGACTGGGACACGGCAAAGCCTGCGCTCAGGGCTGGTGATCACAGATCCATAATTTCTTCTTGGAAACCCAAGGGCATGTGGGTTTCAGAATGTATAGGCCTCTGGAGTTTTAGAAAGTTAACATTACACATATCCTAATACCATATAGAATCCAGTGGGGTCTGGAGCAAGCACCCCATGGCCAAACACGTTACTCTTTCCTCATTGAAAACATGTGACTATTCCCCCTAAGTGGGAAAAATAGATTGTAGGACGCTTCATGTCTGATTAAGCCAGGTTTTGCTAAATAAGTTATGAAAAAAAACAACTTTGGATTTTCAGAGCTTTGGGGAGTTTGGAATTGTGGGCAAGGGTTTGGGGACATGTATTGCTATCATAATTATGTGTTTAGGAAGGATGGGTGGTCCCTCCTGTCAGAGGGGGCAGGGTAAGCCCACCGGGGAGATGGGTGGCCCCTCCCTGCAGGCTCAGCACCCGTGGGGGTAAGGCTTGGTGAGCAGACAGCAACCTCGGGTGCAGAAAAAGGCCTCCCTTCCTCTGGAAGGACAGCAGTGCACCAGTGAGCCACACAGCCTAGCAGGTGGCCCTGCAGGCGGGCGACAGGCACTGGTGGGCTGGCATCCCCCTCGCCCCATGTGGACACCGTGAGGGTCTGCCTGCATCTGAAGAGTCACGAGAATGTAGCTTTCCCAGGGCAGGGAGCTCTGGAAAGAGCTCCCTCCCACCGGCCAGGCCATCTACCCAGGACACCTAAGGCCAAGCAGCTCCCTGGGCTGTGATTTCTGACCCATCCCCCTCCCCTGTTCTCCACTCTGGTCACTTGGGCCCAGGGCTCAGGCTCAGGGTGCGTGGGGAGGAGGCAATGAGCTCCTTTCATGTCAGAGTCAGAATCAGAGTGAGGAGTCTGGGCTATTGTCCCCACAGGTCATCTTGTCCTCCCCTATCCTGTAGAGGGGGTGCAGTGCCCCATACGTTCGTGCAGAGCTTTAGTGTTCACAAAGCACTTCCATTGACTTTGACTTCATTTTCACCCTCATCTTTTGTTTTCATAAAAGCAGGACTGAGAGGCAGGCGACTTGCCTGGGGTCACACAGCTGTGCTCGGCAGGGCCCAGCCTCCCTGTTTAGTGGCCTCCTCCCTGCACCTTTCTGCTTTGGGTCAACCACATCTCAGTGACTTCCCGGGGACACCTTCCCTGATGGCCGCTGAGGGTGCAAAGGCAGGTCCAGAAAAGATGAGAAGGTCCAGAGGCCCCTGGCTCTCGGGTTCCAGCTGCTGGTGGGGACAGCGTCCTCTGCCGCCTCCGCCTCCGACTGGGGGAATTCCCCCCATAGGGTGCCTGGGGATTAAGTGCGACACCCCAGCTAGTAATAAAATACAAAGAGCAAACAAGCAAACAGCCGGGGTGGATGAAGGAGAGTAATGCTTATAAAGTGCTTTGAGCCCCTGGGAGAAAGGAGACACCCAACACACAGCCTCATTTCCCAGCTCCCAGTCAGCCCGTCAGGCGGCCAGGATGGCCCCGAGCCTTGTAATGGAGGAAGAGGAGGAGGAAGAAGCTCAGGCCCAGAATGGTGTCGGGATTGGCCATGGATGACCGTCTGGTGGCCCGGGCCTGCGCAGACTGGGGAGGCAGGCAGGGAAACCTGTCCCCAGCCTGAGCTGCTCAGAAAAACATTCCTGTCCCTCTGGAGGCTCTCTGGGCTGGCTGAGGTGGTGCAGGGGTGGCACGTGTCTGGAGGCAGGTGGGTCCTCCTCAAGGCCTGCCCTTGGCCAGTCCTTGGCACGGGCAGAGGCCAGTCACCTCCACATGTTCACAGTTCAGAGCGTCAGTGAGGACGTTGGGCTGGATGCTGGCATGGGGTTAGGGTGGATGGTCTTGCCCCAGGTCACACAGCCCACACGACAGATTGGCCATACGTGTGGGGCCTCACTGGCATGGTGGGGAGGTTTCCAGGCCCACCAAGACTCAGTGCTGGGCCAGGTGCCCTGGGGAGCCGAGCGCAGGACCACGGGGAGGCCCTGAGCGGGGTGAGGGCAGTCTCAGTGGGCTCAACGGGGTCAGGGCTGGGGGCAAGAGCAGGGGCAAGTGGCCGTTACAGGAACAAGTACCATGTGAGCAAAGACCCCTGGGGGCTGGGCCGATCTCTGGAAACTGAAGCAGGATCTCAGTAGCTCCCAGGCCTGTGGGAGGAGAGGAAGCCAGCCCCAGGGCCAAGCCAGAGGTGCCCTGGTGCTGCCCCTCAGGCTAGAGCGGCTCTAGAACCGTCCAAACTGCAGCCATCCCCTAGCCAGCCGGGGCTCCTTTCCGGGATGAGGTAGGGAGTGCAAGCCAGGCCAGCAGGTGACCTCTAGAGGCTTGTGGGCAAAGCGGAGGACGTGTCCTCCGGGCAGCTGCAGGCCCAGGCCCAGGCTGGCGGAGCTGATGGGCGGCTGTGTTTTTACACCCTCCTGCCCATGTACGAGGGTGCCCGTGTCCAGCTCTCCTTCATCGCTGTACAGGGTGGCCCTGACCGGGAAGTTCCCCTCCAGGTCCAGGACCCTCCTGCCTTCCCCCTAACCCCAGCCCCCTGCCCCACAAGGGGAGCCATCCTGCTTGGGCCCTGCCTACAGAGGTCGCCAGGCGGGTGGGAAAGCCCTGAATGAGGAGTTTTAGGTGGGGTTTCAGCCTCAGGTCTGGGTCCCTGCACCTCTCTGGGCCTCAGTTTATCTACCAGTGTTAGCACTGGACATGTGGCCTTGATGGCCCTGGACGCTCGGTCATTGGGTGAGCATTGGCTTGGTCGTGTGCCCGCGTGGAGGTGGCCCAGCGCCCCGGAAGGCCCCCACCTGCCTTTTCCCCAGAGAGGCAGGAGCAGAGCCCCAGGGACGCAGCCACGGCCAGGAGGGCGGCAGAGACGGTGCTGAGGGCGTGGGCGCCCCGGTCCCGGGAGATGCCTCAGAAAGGACAGCAGCCCTGGCTCCCCTCTCGTCCACTCGGCCCCACCCCAGCTCACTCCTGCCCCGGCCTCAGAGGCAGCCTGGCCCCGGGGCGGCTGTTAGTCCTAGCAGTGCCCGTCAGGAGCCGGGGTTGCTCTCTGGAGCCTCCATTTCCTTGTCTGTAAAATGAGGATAAAAAGTTTTACCTGTCAGGGTGGTCATCAGGGCAAGAGATGATGTGGCAAAGGGTCTCGACCCCGCGCGGGCACAGAGGGGACACTCACAAACGGTCATTGACGTCATCATCATCTGACCATTGGGCCCCAGCGCCCTCCTGACCCCTGCAGCGCCCCCCACTGGGCTCATTCGCTCCCCGCTTCTGCCGGTCAGAGCCCTGGGCCTTGGAGACAGACAGATGTCAGTCTCCCAAGTGTGCGCTCTGATCCCTAGCTGGGATCTTATCGAGAGTCCTTTTCACCCTGCCATAGGCTCTCCCTCTTCTAGAACTTTCCAGAAGCTTAGTTGCTTCTCTGTGTGGCCTGATAAAGGGGCCAGGTCTGATGCCTCCTAGGGGTGGTTTCTCAGCACCCAGCACAGCAGGAGTTCTAGAAGAGAGTGTGGAATGCCCACTTGGCCCGTGCAAGGCAGCTGGGGCCAGTGGCTGGGGCCTTCCCAGGGAAGCTCAGAGACACCTCAGTGACATACAAGGCCCTTGCTGGTGCCTGGGCTCTGAGTCAGCCAGGCTGGTCACTGAGGCCTTGGGTCGCCCCTCGCAGCCTCCTGGGCTGGCCAGGTGTGGCTGGGCTAGAGTTCGGGGTGGGCCGAGGGCCCCTTGATAGCAGTAAGAACAGCAATGTCGCTCCTGCCCACAGGTCCTTCTTATCACAGATCCCAGCATGGGGCAGCCATCCCCCCTACCCCCTGCCTGAGTCAGCACAGCCTGCCTGCTAGGTGGGGGTCATTATCATTCCCATTTTAGAGACAAAGTAGGCTCAGAGAGGCCATGGTCAGGTAGCCAGTAAGTGGCTTGGTGAGGATTTTGTCTCCTGGGCTGCTGATCTGGGCTTACAGCCCCAACAGTTTGGGGCCGCCCCTCCAGCCTGGGGGTCCGGGCTGTGCTCAGGCCAAACCCACAGGCCTCCCAGCAGCCCTGGTAGGCAAGAGGCCGGCGGGGCGGGCATCCCCCTTCCCTGAGGCTCTGGCACTGACGGGAGCTCCTCCCCACCCCCACCCACGTGTCTGCACTGACCCCAGTTTCCAGGCACTCCCTGGGCCCCCACCCAGGTGCCCCCGTGCCAAGGTCCCAGGCTGCTTCTGTCCCCAGGGTTTGGAGCGAGTGGTGACGCCCCAGGGCTCCCGGCGACACGTGTGTCCTCCAGGCGGGTGTCCTGGCATCCGCACCGTGGCTTCCTTGGCCTCTGCAAGCGCTCTGTGCCCACTGCTCTTAAACACGAGGGACTGTTTTCCAGATGTTTCTTCTTTTCACCTCTTCCCATTCACTGTTTCCTGGTGCCAACCACCTTCCCAAGCCATGATTCCTTCAGAAGTTGCCGACTGAGGCCCCCTCTACCCCCTGCCGGCGGCCCCTCCTACCACCACGCTGATGAACCTTCCTTAAATATCATCATCATGCCTGCTCACGAGCCTTCAGGGGCTCCCTATTTCCCCTGCAGATGGCCACCTCGTGTGACAACTATTTCAGCTGACGGTCTCCCTTCTCCTCATGCTCACCCCAGCTCAGCCTGTAGGCTCCGCGCACGCCCTCCTCACTGCGGGCACCTTCCTGAGTGCTCCCTCCAGAGAATATTCCAGCATGTTCTCTCATTTCCCCTGCTCTGCAGTCTTTGAGGCATGAACTGACACCCATGGCCACCCTGGTTTCTCCCTGTTGTTTGCTAACTGATCGTCAACTTTAGTCTGGCCCAAGTGCCCTTCCTACAGAAAGTGATAAGTAACTATTGATGGGATATTTTAATAATAGGGAAAATCAAGAAATAATAGCCAAAGCCAAAGGAGGTGGTGTGGGAATTACATGCATAAATATTGGGAAGATGCCCCAAAGGTGGGTGTGAACACTGTAGCAGGATGGCAAACACTTAGGAAATAAAGTTAGGTGATAAACAAAACTGGATCCAGAATGGGTTTTATATTGTTTTCAAACATGTTAAAAATGAATAGGAAAAAGACTGGAAGGACACCCTTTTATTCCTCAGACTTCAGCGGGGATATCCCTCATTTCCTGACACAGAAAAGGTACAAAGTATTTGCTAAACACACACACACACACACACACACACACACACATACACGCACACGCCGGGGCAGGGGGAGGGCATCCTGCTCTGCCCCTTTCATAAGGGGAAAGACCCCAGGACAGACTGTTTTATTGCAGTGATGTGGGCAGGTTGGAGGCCTGTGACACCGGCTAGGAGCCCACCTCCCAGGTGGCGCCCACCTCTGCTGCCCCAGCACCCGCGGCAAAGCTGCTTTCTTGGGCGCGGGGCCCTGCTCGCCACCTCAGGCAGCTCCGTCCTGGGAGCTGAGTGGGAGGGAAGGTGGCCGGGCGTGGGCGCACCTCCCCCTGAGCTCCCCTCCACCTCCCAGGGCCGCTGAGGCTGGGGAGGGCAGGCAGGATGGGCGTCAGCACCCATTTCCTTTGTAGTTCGTGGTATTTTCACCACGTCCTCAGGGCACCTCCACCAGGTCGCTCCCCTGGCCTGGCAGTAGCGGGACTCAAGGGCAAACTTCTTACGTTTCTACATGGCTGTGACCTTTCCCGGTCCGCAGTGTATCCCCAAACCTTATCTGCCTTATTCTCAGCACGACTCAGGGGCTGGGCTCAGCGTTTCACAGATGAGGAGCCTGGGGGTCAGAGAAGTTCCTGTGTGCGCCTAGAGAGTGGAGCGGGTCTCCTTGCTTCCCTGCTCTGTCCCTGCCACCTCTGCATATTCTGGACAAACTGCTGGGTGGGTTCCAGAGGGCCCCAGGCAAACCCATGGGGAGGGGCAGGTTTAGAGAGGGAGGGAGGGAGGAGCAAGTGTGCCCCCTCTCACTTGCCTCCTTCACGTCTTGGCTCAGATGCCGCCTCCTCCGCCAGGCCTTCCCTGCCCACCCCGGCTGCAAGGGTGCCCCCACCCCTCCTGCTCTACTCTTCCCTCCTAACGTACCGTCCAGTGCACCGTGTATCTTGCTCGTGCTCTCTCCCCCGACGGGAATGGAAACCCCACGGGAGCAGCGATTGCTATGCTTGATTTTCTGCTGTATCTCCAGTGTTGAGAACAGTGCCTGGCACAGAGTAGGTGCTCAATAAATCACTGGATGCATAAAAACTGGGCCGCATGTGCTCCACAGCCCTGTAGGAGAGGTCACCAGGAAGCTGAACCACTGCAATAAAACGAAGGGGCCAATAGGCTAAAACTATCCCAAGCTGGCCTCACCTCCAGGAAGCCCTCCTTGATTTGCTTCAGCTGGAAGCAAGGAGTTGGTTCTGCTGCTCTCCCAGGTGACTTATCGCTGGCTCCCCTGTCCCTGGCAGGGCCATGTACTCACCCTATCTTCCTGGCCCTCTGGAGGCAGGGCTGGGTTTATCATCCATACAGCCCCCATGCCAGGAGTAGAGCTAGGTGCTCGATAGATGTGTGTTGAGTGCGTAAATGGGATTTGCTTCCTGCTGTTCCTGGAAGCAGCCCCCACCGCCTGCACTTAGCAAGCGCTCTGTAAACGTGTGTGGGACGGAGGCATGGCTGCCTGGCCTGGCACTGCTTCGCTGCTCTACTTCACTCGTTGCTCTGTCCTTCCTGACGTGCCAGAGCCCGGCCTTGGGGGCTCCCCTGTGTCCTGCTCACACTAGCCCGCCTCGGTGAGGCCTCTTGGCTCCAGGATGCCTTGACTCCTCTTCCTGCAGCCTCTGCAGGCCTGGCTGCCTTTCCACGGGTGTGGGACACTCCACAAGGTCTCCGGACCATGGAAGACACTACCCTCTCCAGCCCTGGAAACCTGCTTCTTGCTCTGGGCTGCCTGCGGGGGCTCACATGGGAGCGAGTGGGCCCTGCCCCGGGGCGAGAGGGTGCTGGAGAGACAGCTGCGCATGTTCCCTGCCGTGGGTGGTCACGCTATGCGCTCACCCTGCCTCTCTAGATAGAGCAGGGACAGCCCCCGGCCCTGGCCAGGCCTGGGAGGGTCAGCACAGAAGCAGCACAGGGGCCCATGACTGACAGTCCGGATTTTAAAGAGGTCTGGTGTTTGCTGTGTTTACCAGAGGAACGCATTCCCTGGCTACAGGCGTCCTAGGTTTGGCAGGAGTTGTACCCACTAGGGGGGGTCCCCCAGGGGTCCCAGTGCTCATTGAAATCCCTAGTTGGCAGGTATAGGAGTCATTGGTTAAAGGGGGGAAATTAATGATTATTTAATAAATGTAGCTTAATAAAATCTTCTGAAACAAGGGGTCGTAGGGACTTGACAGAAGTTGGATGCTGGGGCCCGCAGGTCGAGCTGCTCAGGACGGGCCTATCGGGGGTCCCAGGAGGAGAGGAGTGGGGTGTGCAGGTGGGCAGCCTCGGGCAGGGGGCCTGGTGGGGCCAGAGGTAGGACAGTGGCAGCAGGCATTGGAAACACTCGAGCCGGGAGTGGCACTGACTAGAGGACTAGAATGTGGGAGAGGCAAAAAGAGACTTTTTTTTTGACACTTAAGGGCAGGGATATGATGGAAAGGAAAGGCAGGAGTAGAAAAGGGTCAACTTGGGCAACATCTATGAATAAAAGGCAACAATCATAAAGGTCGGCTTTTTGAGTGCACACTGTACTACGTGCCAGGCACTGGTGTACGCGCTGCGGGGCTTATAACTCGATGTCCTAACTCTCCCCAGCCCTTCCGCCAGCCCCAGGAGGTTGTAGGCGTCCCGTTTTGCAGAGGAGGACACTGAGATGAAGTGGCTTGCTCAGGTTCACGCACCGAGGAGGTGGTGAGCAAGGATTTGACTCAGGCGGGCCGGCTCCAGAGCCCATGGAGCTCGACTCTGACTACAAGCCAAGGGATCGGTTTCGCTGAGGTAGGGCTCCAGTCCCGAGTTAGTGGTATGAAGGGGTTGAGCCCTGCTGGCTGCTGGCGGGAGCGCGGATGAGGTTGGGGGCCACTGGGCCCGGGTGGCTGGGGCAGGAGCAGGCGGGGCAGAGGAGGCACCGCAGAGGCAGCCTGGGTGTCCCGGGGCTAGCAGAGTGGCGGGAGAGACAGGCAGAGGCAGCCGTCGGGCTGTGCAATCTGCAGCCCACATACACCAAGAGCCACTGGCGGAGTGGGGATGAGTCCTCCTCCTCCCACCTGGTGTGTGCCGCAGTCCCGGGAGGGGGCGTTGAGACAGGATGTGGGGATCAGAGTCATGTGACTCCCTGACTGTGTGTGCATGTGTGTGGCAAGGGACTGAGCCCTTGTGCAGTCTCCCCTCTGGGCAACCTAGCAGTGTGAGGCTGACCCCTGCCCCAGACCTCGTGTTCTCAGGTGTGACATCAGTGCGCAGCTGGACTGTGAAATGAGTCCAAGTCGAATCTGTTCACGTGCTTACTTGAGCTTCTGTACCCTTGCTGACCTCTTCACAGCTGACGCTGTGTCCGTGGCACTGTCACTGGGCAGACATTGCCTTACTCAAACAATTGTTGGCCTTGCAGGAACTGCCCTGATGCCTTCCTTTGGCTCTCTGCAGGGGTGGCCTGTCCTCGTTCTCTGAAGGGTCAGAGGAACAAGAAGATGACACGTGGGAACCATCACATTTGGCACCCGAGAGGGGAGAGGGCAACTGTCATTTCTAGATGGCACCCGGCACCCTCCTAACTTCTACCCTCTTGGCACCTGCACAGTCAAAGGTGGCCGGGAGCTGGGGAGTTCTGTTTTGGGGCAAAAGTGAGATCATGGAGTCGAAAGGGACCAATTTTCTTGGGTGGCTGGTGAGCTGGCTCACCTTTGGAACAAAGAGGCTTCCGTAGACGGACCCTGCTCCATGAGGACATGGAAGAAGAGGGTGGTCGGCTGTTTTGGAGGAACACGAGTGTCTGCCATACCCCCCCATGCCACTGGGCTCATCCCAAGGTGGTGTGAAGGCAGCTGGCCCAGAGAAGGGAGGGTCATTCCAGTCATTCCCGGGTTGCCTGGGAGGCTATTTTATTGCCATGATTAGCCATGATTTATCATGACCCCAAGCATGACCTCTTAGACTTGTAAAGTGTGATTCTTCTGAAGGGATCAGAGAATAGTGCAGGAGTAAATTCCAGAAATCTGTAGAAGGAAAACATTCCTTTAGGCCTCTTGGAGTTCTTTCATATTTCACCTGGAATCTGTTTGTGGACCCTGCTGTCTTTGGTAATACCTTGGTAATTTTCCTTAATTGTAACAACTATTTTCATCTTGTTTTCCTCCGATATTAGGCTGTTATTTCAACCAAGTGTGTTTTGGACTCTAACCTGAGACTATGAAGTCAGACTTTTTTTTCTAACTGTGGGCCGGCCCTGGCTCAACCATCTGAAAATAAGTTGTTATTTATATATATTTATGTAGCCATATCAATACACCTGTCCACATATACAAAGACCGCTGCTAAGTATCTTTCCGGCGGGTGCCTCTGCGTGCAGAATTCCCCGTGGCAGGTCTGGTCTTGGACCCAAATGACCAGCGCCAACTCCCTCCCTGCCTGCTCCGGCCAGGCCTAGCCCCTCTCCTCGTGGGAAAGTGGCAAAAACAAGGGTATCAATGTCCTATCCAAGGCCTTGTACATAGTAGATGCTCAATAAATCCCTCTCCTCCGGGGAAGCTGGATAACAGAAATGGAAAAAAACAAAGGCACCTGGCTCACTGCCTCCTGAAACAGAAAACAGAGAAGGAGGGAGGGAGAGAAGGAAGGAGGGAGGAGGGGAAGGCAGAGAAGGTAGGGAGGGTGAATGAGTAAGGAAACATCCCAGCTTCCCATCCTTGGGTAAGTTATTTAACGTCTGTGAGGCTCAGTGTTTCTACCTGTGACGTGGAGACAATGACACCGACTTTGCTTAGTTGTGAGGATTAAACAAGGCGACGCATGCACCCAGCACCCTATTTCTAGCCGGCATCTGGTCGACTCTCCTAATTGGACTCCACTGGCGCTGCACGTACGTACCCGAGAGGCGCAGACTGAAGGTGTTTCTTGTTTTCATTTTTAAAAGCACCCATGAATCAATTACGATGCTATTAATAGAACTAGATGCCTTATTACCATTCTATGATGTTCTTAACACTCACGTTAAGAACTGTGGGACAGGCCGGTCCCATGAACTGGGGCAGGTTCTGGGGCTAGTTTTATTTATAGTCCCCAGCAAGCGGCAGACCGAATGAGGCCGTTTCTTTGGCAAAGCTGCCTCCAAAACAAGAGCCTGCAGCGGTCAGGAACTGAAACCGAGTCACAGGCAAAAGTGAACTTGCTGCTCTGATTTCCGTGCCTGTGGGAACACAGGGGCCAGGGCGGATAAACAGGTCACTGGGCTGCTGCTTCTCCAGGGCTGCCTGAGCCGAGTCCTGCCGCCAGCTGAAGCAAGACCCGTGCTGGGCTGGGAACTCCCACGGACACGTCTCATCTCTCATTTGCTCAAATTCAGGATGACTCATCATTTTGTCTTCCTGGTAATCCAGACAGGGTCACCCTTCCAAAGGCCACATTCACTGGCAGGACTTTTTAACAGGGGCATTCTGACTTTGTAGAAAAAGACCAAAGTCAACATCAGAAAATCCTTTCTCTGGTCTACAATAATAATGGCCACAGTTTCTCAAATGTTACTGTGAGCCAAGCACCGTACTTGGTGCTTTATGCACTTTTCTTATTTATTTCTCGAAATCCTGGGAGGCAGGTATTTATTCCCATTTTACAGATGAGGATAGCAAAACTTAGATTAAGACGAACACTGCAGCCAGCTCAGGCTCACCCTAGCAGAGGCTCCCACAATGACCCTCCCCTCTCCTCCCAACTCTGCGTTCAGTGACCTCACTTGCTGGTTTGGAGTTGGTCATGGCAGGAGTCTTTACACCATGGAAATTGGCAAAAAGTACAAATCAGGGTCCCCCTCTGGTTTTTTTTTTTTTTTTTGTATTCACAGGAGACCTGGTTGTTAAATATTTACCAGCTACCAAGTGTGCAGCGCCAGGATTCAAATATAAGTCTCTCTTGTCCTCAAGTTCACACTTGTCACAGTTCACGTCTCCGGCAGAAAATGGGTTTTAACAAAGAGTCATTTGGCTGCAGGTCCCCGGGAAGCAGGGGTGCTAGAAGCAGCTGAAACTCTGCTCGCACACCAGGTTCCCTTGTTCCTCCTCCTTGGGGCCCCAGAGGAGAGCCCGGTCATATCCAAGTATTGCTAGTAAACACATTTGAGTCCTCTTCCTTGTCAGTGCTAAGCTAAAGATTCAACTGAAATTACAAGGGCTGAGTAAGCTGGAGACAGGATTTATGGGGTAATAATAATGTGCTCTCATATACGGCACTTTTTATCTTCAAAGCATTTTATAGCCATTTACTAATTATTCCTGGGCTGCACTCTGTGCTGGTACAATGCTCGGTGATGGGCTGAACTAGCAAAAAGTATTTAAAAATATACAGGTGACCCTCACCGTTTACAAGTGCCACTTGCTTCTGTTGCTGTCAGGGGGTTAAGAGATAAAATCACACAAACTCTGGCGTTTGAATCCCTGGTGCTTGAAATATGAAGTGGTTATTGTTACCTTGTGCTGTTGAGTTCTTCCTAAGAAAATCAACCCAAATCCCCGCAACCCCGTGGCAAAGGAGCTGAAAGCCTTTTTAAAAAATCATATAATCTCCAGCCTCACAAACCTATACTTAGTACATCATCCTTCGCTGGGAAAGAAAAAAATAAGTCTCGATTTGTTTACTAGATTGTGGATACACATGAGAAGTAGCACTGGATCTGGAGCCAGGAGCAAGGAGCCTGGGTTGAGTCCTGACTCCGGCACGATCGCGGGTCACTCACTGAGTCCCTTGTCGTCTGTTTCCTCATCTGTGGAGCAGGAGCAACCCTACCCACCTGCTCACATTGCAGTCTGCTGTAAGGCGTGACAGCACGTCTGCGTTAGACCGCCTGCTTCGCTGACGTGCAGGGGCTTCACGGATTATCTGTCCAGCCTGAGCACTGGGGGACCCCTACAGGCCAGCAGGGGCAGGAGGGCAGCATTCCCAGGCCACACTGCCCACTGCTGGCTGTCATCACGGCTGAATGGCTATTTGAAATGCCGAGGGTCCAGTCCATGTGACCGAACCCCACCAACAATGCCAACCGCCCTATGCTGGGACTGGCGCTGGACACCCCTCCTGGGTCTGAGGCAAGCCTGGGCTCAAGTCAGCTCCCCGCACTGCAGGCAGCAGAGCCCAACCCATGCCCTGCTGTTGGGGAGGTGGCCGACAATCCTAAGTGACCATGCCGTGGAGCCTTAAGGGGAGCACCAGGGCAGAGGGCCGGAGCACGGCACACGGTGCTGAAGCCAGGGGCACCTCCCGGCGGGCAGTCAGCTGGTCATGGTCAGAAGGGACTCCAGAGTGGTCAGCTGGCTTAGTGGGTCGTGATCACTTGCTCAAAACAAATCACCTTGGGGAGTTTTATCAAAATCCAGATAGCTGAGCTAGTGAGATTCTGATTCAACAGGCCAGCAGTGGAGACCAGAGCAGTAGTTCCTAAAAACAGCTCCCTGGGCGATTTGGATGAGCCCAGTCCATGATCCTGTCCAGCCCCTCTGACTGTTACAGAGAGGAAAGGACTAACTCGAGCTCTCACGCTGGTTAATGGCAGAGCTGGGATGTGGACCAGGTGCTGGCCTGTTCTCTGCCCTGGGAATTCCCAAGGTCTCAGGGCAGGGGCAAAGTACCCGTGAGTGAAAGAACCAGAGTTGGGAAGCCCTCCAGCTGGTAGCCGAGTGGGGAGGTCTGGCCAAGCTGTTCCCAGCCTCCTGAGGACATTCCTGGGTGTTGGGGAACACAGGAAGGAGAGACATCCTTACTGGTGCCCAGAGCCAGCTCCCTTGCAGGCTCACGTGGGATCCAAAAGCCACAAGGGGAACTGAGGGGACAAGTAAGAGGCAAAGCCCAGTTATGTCCTCTGTGTGCCCTGCAAGAGGGGCTGAGGGAAGCCCTCGAAATGGGGATGCCGGCTGGTGACAGAGCCAGCACTCAGGTGGGCTCTGGCTTCCCTCACCTGCGGGTCCTACTTCCCTGTGTTGAAAGCTTTCAGGATGGCACCATGCTAAACCCAACTGCCAATCTTAAAAGTGGTCCAGCTGACTGTAGCCAACTTGTGCTAAGTGAAGCTGTGTGATGGTATAAAGAGCCCTGGCTTCAATTCCCAGATTTGCTCCTAATTTGAGAGCTTCCTTAGCTCTTGGGCCTAGTTCTCCCCTTTGTGCACCGAAGGGAGGATGGAGTTGGGGTGGAAACAAGATGACTTCTGAGGTCCCTTCTGGCTCTGATAATCTTTAAGTCTAGAAAAGATGGAGTTGCCCAGCTCTGTTCCTGGCTGGCTACAGAGCTGCCAGGCCTGAGCCCAGACAGCAGACGCATACCAGTGATAACTCATGACACCCACCCTTTGTCCTTCAGGTATAATCCTCACAGTGCTGCATGAGCCCAAAGAGCTCTCCTATCAGCCTGGGGAGTGGGGGCAGGGAGAGAGGGAGGGACAGAGCCATTGGTGTGTTCACCAAACTTTAATGGCTGCCTACTAGGTAAAGATGCATTGGACACATGGTGCCCGTATGGGAGCTGAAGGGGTAGGGGTGGTGAGTGGGGTGGTGGTGCAGGGGTAGGGGTGGTGAGTGGGGTGGTGGTGCAGGGGTAGGGG
>VSMD01034212.1:0-21606 GCA_008750895.1 Mirza zaza
AACAGTCAGATTCCCCTGGTCTGCACCAGTTCTAAGGCAGCTGCTGGGCGCCAGCTGACACAAGGTGCACTGTGTGGAGCCGTGGCTCTGGGGGTGGACCCAGCAGCAAGAGAGGCGACCATTGTGTGTGAGACACAGTAAAGAGGTTCTGGCACCCACTGGCCTCCCTAGGGGCAGGCATGATGCCCACCCCAGCTGGTACAATCCACCGGTGGTGCCCAGCCTGTGTTCGGAGTCGCCCTCTTGGAGGGGCCAAGGAGGGCACGACTGGAACTAATTCTTCAGTCCCTCACCCACCAGGTTATGGCTCAGGAGTGGGAATGGTCTCTCCCTCCAAGAGCTGGCAGGGAACTCAGTTTGGCCAGAGGGCACCCATAGCCAGGGTGCGGGGGCTCACGCCTGTAATCCTAGCACTCTGGGAGGCCAAGGCAGGAGGATTGCTCAAGGTCAGGAGTTCAAAACCAGCCTGAGCAAGAGCGAGACCCCATCTCTACTATAAATAGAAAGAAATTAATTGGCCAATTAATATAGATAGAAAAAATTAGCCGGGCATGGTGGCACATGCCTGTAGTCCCAGCTACTCGGGAGGCTGAGGCAGAAGGATTGCTTGAGCCCAGGAGTTCGAGGTTGCTGTGAGCTAGGCTGACGCCACGGCACTCACTCTAGCCTGGGCAACAGAGTGAGACTCTGTCTCAAAAAAAAAAGATAAAGTATATAATGCTAGGGAAGAACAGAAACTGAAACCTATGTGTGTTCTGTTAGCTGCACCCTCCAAGGGTGCTTTGATACAGTCAACAGAAAAGGGCGGGAAAAGTTGCCCGGGGTTGAAGTACAGCCAGTGTACTCGCTGTAAAAACGAAGGACATTGGAAAGAACGCTGCCCGAAATTGCAGGGGGCTCCACACCTCACTAGCGGCTCGGACCCAAATATCCGCACAGGAGCCCCATTACCGGTGGGGACTCAACTAGCGCCAAGCCACGCGGGCGGAAGCAGCCCGCCCACTTCCGGCCCGGCGCCCAGCGCCGGCGCACGGTGCTCGCAGACCAGGCGCTGGGGGGCCTGTGAGGGGAGGGCCGGTGGCGGCGCGGCGGCCCTCGGCCCTCGACAAGCGGAGGCGGCGGCTGAGGAACACAGCATTGCAGGCCCGGGAGGCGGGCCCCTGAAGTGGACGCCGGAGAGCCGACGCCAGGGCTGGAGCTGCTTCTGCCGCCGCCTCTGCCGCCAAATCCGGCGGGCCTGGGGGAGCGGCGGGATGACAGGGAGCTTCTCACAGAAGCCACAGAAGTTCACCTCGCGGGGGTACAGCCAAGCTCCTGCTGGACGAACACCAGGGCTGGTGAAGCACACGGGAGGCCGCCACTGCCGAGCAGTTGTTTTGACGTTTGGGCCTCAGCAGACTTGCACGTCATTACACATTTACAAGAAGCAGCCACCAAAAGGTAAGCCCATATAGGCCGAAGGAACCCCGGAGCATGCAGGAAGAATTCGAATTCCCCATACCAATAAGTGTAGATTCGTGCAGGAGCTACATGCCATTAATGATGTTGTGCAAGTGACTGTGAATGGTACTCAGTCGCACGTGAACCGCAGGATCCTGGGACTAGGGTGGCCTCAGGGGTTTCAAAAGACTCTCCTGCCCTGTTTGGTGAGGGCTTAATGGGGTACTTGTAGAACCTGCAGTTGGACAGATTGCAAACAGCAGGTTCCTTATCTGGGATTCCAAATTAGCAAGGGAACTGGTAACAACTGCGCAGGTTCCTGGGAATGGCAGGGTTCTGTTGCATCTGGATCCCAAACTTTGGACTAAAAACCGCAAAGCCCTTGTACAAGGCCCTTAAAGCAGCAGATACGGAGCCACTGATCTAGACCCATACTGTCAAATGCCTTTGAAAAACCTGAAGCAGAGCCTTATTACTGTTCCCACTTTGGGGTTGCCTGACTCACAGAAAAAATGTCACGAAAAGCAAGGAATAAGCCATGGGGTCTCAGTACAGATGCTGGGAGACGTCCCATGGCCAGTGAGAAACTTGTCAAAGCCACTGGACAATACTGTGAGAGGGTGGCCTCCTAGCCTCCAGACAGTAGCAGCTACCTGGGGGTTATTAAAGACTGCGTCTACTCTCAATCCTGCCACCCTGTTACCAGCTGAAGAGAATGAGCCTTTGCGGCTTGACTCTTCAGAGGTTCTGGAGGCTGTGTGTTCTAGCAGGGTGGAGCTGTCAGATCAGCCGATGCCGGAGCCAGATTGGGATCTTTTCACTGATGGAAGCAGCTTGATGGATAACGGACAATGAAGAGCTGGGTATGCGGTGGTCATGGAATGACAGGTACTGGAAACAGTGGCACTGCCGCCTGGGACTTCAGCCCAGAAAGCTGACCCGATTGCTTTAACCAGAGCTCTTCAGTTATCCAGAGGAAAGAAAAGGTAAACACTTGTCCAGACTATAAATATGTTCTTATGATTGTGTGTGTTCATGGTGCCATTCGGAAGGAAGGGGGGCTCCTGACAGCAGGAAATAAGGACATTAAGAATGCCACTGCAACAGTGGCCCTGATACAGGCCATGCTGAGCTGAAGCAGGCGGCCATCATGCACTGTCTTGGGCACCCGAAAAAGGGAGACACTTAGGTTGTGAAAAGAAATCAGGCCGCTGGCAGAGCTGCTAAGGAGGCGGCTAAAGGTGATCTGTTCCTAGGGCCTTGATACCCTGGCTAGATTTAGACCAATATGAACCCCCTTTGAAACTAAAGACTGCAGCTCTGGCATTTGGGAGGGCACAGCTAAGTGGAGACAGCATTCTCGTGGACTCACTCTCCTACCCAAAGCACATGGTGGGGGCGTGATGCCTTAATGGGTTTGGTGGGACCTCATTTAAGAGGACCCCATTTGCAACAAACTATGTATGTGCTCAAGACGATCCAAAGACAGAAAAGCAACCTGCTACATGGGGAACCCCGCATGTGGGGACCCACCCTTTCGATGATTGGCAAGTCGATTTCACTCAGATGCCTAAACGTGTATTAGTAGACACATTTACAGGCTGGGTAGAGACTTAGTCTACCCATAGAGTATCTGAAGTTACCAGAATGCTTCTGAAGGAACTCACCCTGAGATGGGCTCCTACCAGGAGCTGCTGGCCTGGGACAGCCCTTCGGGGAGTTCCTGCGTGTGTACGCCAGTGCAGAGCAGGAACAGTCCTCAGAGGCTGAGGGTTTTTTTTTAAGATGAGAGTCTTAAAAAGTCCTCATTTGCCAGCAAATTAATAAACTTCTCTTTCCTTCTCCTCAAGCCACTTGTCCCCATTCTTTGTTTGGCCTCGGGGGCAAATACTGAACTTTTGGTAACATTAGTAGGTATTATTCATACCTATAATTATTCTATATATGTATTTGTTTATACACTTATTGTTTGTGGAATATAAGCTCCTTGGGTGCAGGGACTCTCTGCTTTGTTCATTGTCTGATGTCGATAGGCACTTGATAAATATTTATTGGCTGGCTGGTGGCTGGGTGGATGCAGGAATGTGGTTGGAAAGTAGCAGTGGGCTGTGTAAAGTCCTACAAGAGTGAAGTCAGGTAACACTTGTGTAATTAAAAATGAATAGAGTAATAGGAATGGCCATGGGAAACTAGGAAATTATTGCAGCCAAAATATGGCAAATAATACAACTTTATTATTTTATTTTTTAAGGCAAACACAAAAATGAGGTTTATTAAGGAGAGAAAGATAGGATTATAGGGCAAGAGCACGATATAGGTTTACAGAGCATGACATACACACCACAAATGATGACCAGACCCATTGTCACAGCAGGGAGAGCAAAAGGAAGGGTGCAAAAAGGGCACAACTTTAGAATTAGAAAGAAACTTAAAGGTGGAGTCACAGTGATCTCAATAGAATAGATAAAGGGGGTCCTCTCAAAGGTAAACACCAGGCTCTTTCACACTGGAAGTTAGTGACCAAGTCAGGTCTTCTGTTTGTCTTACCTTGGTTCTGAACTTTTCTGTAAACTCAATAGTTGCCTTAGAAATTAGCTGAGGTATTCAAGATTTCACCCCACTTTTGCTAAAACATTACCGTGATCTCTTCCTGGGAAATAAAGGGTGGAGTTTGCTCTCTCCTCGGCCACATTCCACCCCAACATTAGAAAAAGGTGAGTGGATGACTTCATTTTTTGTGTGCCTTGCATTGAAAAGCATCTCTCCATCTGGAATAAATGGTGTTTGAGTGCATCCTCTAGTTCCCAAGTAGTTAGTTCTTTGTGAAGGTTCAGGCACGGAGTGTCAGAACTAAATGAGGTGAGGAGATATTGTAGCGTAGACTCTTGACTCATTACTGTTTTATATTTTCATAAGGCAAGAAGTGAGTCTTACACATGGGGGTGGTCTATTTGTTTGTCAAGAATCTAGACCTGCTCTGGAATAAGTAGAAAGCAAGTCCCATCTGGCACTCAGCAACAGGAAGTGTGTGCTCTCCAGACATGTGGCTGTCCTCCCCTGCTCTCTCACTAAGCAGCAGACTATTTGTTCGGAGGGTTCTTGGCCTCAGGCCGAAGGGCAGAGCTGCCAGACAGAGAGGCACTTTTCCCAGAAGCCCTTGGAAGGAGCACAATCCAAACTTGTCTCTAGAATAGCCAGGCAGCAAAACCCTCCCAGGCTGCTCCTGTCCCAGCTCATGGCTGCAGCAACCCCGGTGGATTCATGAAGGTGGTGAATCTCACTGTATGAAAATGCTAATATTCTGGAAAGGTTGCATACTGACAGAAAGCTATTATTGCAGCAAGCAGTTATTAAGCACTTGTTTTGTGTTGGGTCTTGTGCTAAATACTGGGGAACAAAGGTCTACAAAACAAATGGTTAAAAGCTTTGGCTCCAAGTGAGCTACTTTTCTTCCTTCTAAGCCCCAGTTTCCTTCTAGCCACAGATTATAGTTTTAAAACCTCAAAACAATTCACAATCAATGCTTATTTAGACAAAATAACTTTTGCTAATTTCTTTACACACATTGGTTCCATTATATCTTCCAAGGTTTATTTCTCTTCTTGGAGAATGTCCTCTATTCATTCTTTCAGAGAGGGTTTATAGATCCTGAGGCATCTCGGCCTTGGAGGGTCCAAAAATGTCTTCATTTTACTCCTAATACTAAATGGGAGATTGATAGAGAATAAAATTATAAGGTCAAAGATATTTTCCTCAGGACTTGAATGGTATCACTAAATCATGATCTTACAGGCTATATGAGACTATCAGTCTCATTCCTTTGTAGGTAATCCACCTGATAGCAAGGATTTTCTCTTTATTCTTAACTACCCACTATTTAGATGTGGAGTTTTAAATTTATTTTTATTCTTCTCAGACTCAGTGAGCTTATTTATTTTCATTTGTTTATTTTTTGATAGGGGGTTTCACTATGTTGCCAAAGCTGGTCTCCAACTCCTGGGCTCAAGTGATCCTCTTGCCTCAGACTCCTAAGCAGCTGGGGTTACAGCCACATGCCACCACCCCCAGCCTAGAGACATTTTAAGACCATTTAATGTGAAATAGCCACCGGTTCCTCTATCACATCACTCTTTTTAATTGTCTTAAACTGTCAACTTTTAAAAATGTGTTTGTTTGCTTATTTGTGTGTCGCTTGGCTTCTCCAGGCCCCCAGCAAGAATAGAAGGAAGCTTCATAAGGTCAGCGACCTTGGCCTAATAAGCCGCTATAACCGCTGCATCTGGGACATAGTAGGTGCTTAGTAAATATTTGTTGAATGAAGGCAAAGATAGCTGTGAAGAATGAGTCTGAGAAAGGGATAAAAAAGGAAGGAAGCAAGATGGGTTGGACAGCATGTGAAGGGGGCGACCTGGGGCAGTAGCAAAGGGGAGTTGAAAGGTTTCTGACTCTGCAGCAGTGCTGGGCCCCCCTGAGGTTGGCCTTCAACTTGGCAATGACTCCATTGCTTGGCAGTGACGTCCATCTGTTTTGCTCTGTGATTTCTCTCCCATAAGGCTCAAGAGTCCTGGAATAAGAGTGAAAAAAGCAGATGGCCTCTGTTTCTTCACTTGTAAAACATAAGCGTTAAAGTAGATAACCTTTAAGAACTATCCAGCATTAAAAATCTGCGATGATTCAAAAACACTCAGGAAACTAGATATTTTAAAAATCTTTTGTTAAATGAATAATCAATGACTCCCTCTCTATTCTTTTTTTTTTTTTTTTTTTTTTTGAGACAGAGTCTCACTTTGTTGCCCAGGCTAGAGTGAGTGCCGTGGCGTCAGCCTAGCTCACAGCAACCTCAAACTCCTGGGCTCAAGCAATCCTACTGCCTTAGCCTCCCAAATAGCTGGGACTACAGGCATGCACCACCATGCCCAGCTAATTTTTTCTATATATATATTAGTTGGCCAATTAATTTCTTTCTATTTATACTAGAGACGGGGTCTCGCTCTTGCTCAGGCTGGTTTCGAACTCCTGACTTCGAGCAATCCACCCACCTTGGCCTCCCAGAGTGCTAGGATTACAGGCGTGAGCTACCTCGCCCCACCTCCCTCTCTATTCTAAATAGAAGTTCCAGTTTTCCACATTCCATCTCCTTGATAGACTATCTGTTTGTTCTTGTGGGTATACTTTTTAAATGTTTTCACATGCATCCTAAGTGTAGGGTAGCTTACTCTTATCTACATATTTTCATTTCAATTTAGCATGAATACACCTTGTTTTTTCCTATATAATGTAAATTCCTGAAGGGCATATTCTGCTTGAACTGTTTTTTATCAAACTTCCCCCATTACCACAGAACAATGCCAGTCTGACAATTGATACTGAGTAAAAGGAGGCCCCACCAGAGTTGATTATGTCAGACTCCATTAGTAGAAGTGGTACAGGGGGCAGGGCTCCAAGGGGATTTTGTGCTATACAAATGGAAGATGTTCTCTAGCCCGAAGCCTTTCTTGGCACAAGAGAAGTTTAAGGTTGCAGATAAAGAGATGGCATTTAATGGGGCTGCTGGACAGCAGCCTGAACCATGCTCCTGATACAAAGCAAACATTCAAACTACCAGGCAGATGTGTAGTATTGTACACTCATGCAGAACTTTTCTAGTTTTCAGTCTTTGTGTGTGTTGTATGTGTGTAATATATTCTTATATCTTTCATTGATTCCTTCAACTAATTTTTTTTTAAGACAGTCTCACTCTGTCACCCTCATTAGAGTAGAGTGGTGTCATCATAGCTCACTGCAACTTCAAACTCCTGGGCTCAAGCGATCCTCCTGCCTCAGCCTCCCAATTAGCTGGAAATACAGGCACGCACCACCATGCCCAGCTAATTTTTCTATTCTTTGTAGAGATGGGGCCTCCTCTTGCTCAGGCTGGTCTTGAACTCCTGACCTCAGCCGATCCTCCAGCCTTGGTCTCTCAGAGTGCTGAGATTAGTACAGGTGTGAGCCACCCGCCAACTCAATATGTGTTAAACATCTGTAATATGTATGACACTGGTAAGGGCTAAGGAGAGTGCAAATGAATGAAAAGTAGTTCCCTCTTTGCAAAAGCAAAAACTAATGAGAAAGAAATTTGTACACCAGTAATCAGAATGCACAGCAGAATATGATGTGCTTTGGAAGTTCCAGTGAGAGGAGTTCACTTTTGGCTAGGGGAAGAACATCAAGAACTACTTTGTGGGGTGGAGTTTTTCACATTAAGACTTGAGAGGCCGGGCGCGGTGGCTCATGCCTGTAATCCTAGCTCTCTGGGAGGCCGAGGTGGGCGGATCGTTTGAGCTCAGGAATTCGAGACCAGCCTGAGCAAGAGCGAGACCCCATCTCTACTATAAACAGAAAGAAATTAATTGGCCAACTAATATGAATAGAAAAAATTAGCCGGGCATGGTGGCGCATGCCTGTAGTCCCAGCTACTCGGGAGGCTAAGGCAGAAGGATTGCTTGAGCCCAGGAGTTTGAGGTTGCTGTGAGCTAGGCTGACGCCACGGCACTCACTCTAGCCTGGGCAACAAAGTGAGACTCTGCCTCAAAAAAAAAAAAAAAAGACTTGAGAGAGGGGTAAGCTTTTTAAAGGCACAAATGGAAAGGTGGGAATGCAATCATCGGACATCAGAGATGGAAAACTATTCCATAGAAAAAAGCTTGGGCGTTTCATAAGCGTCATCATTATAGAACGCAAAATTAGGACCAATGGCCAAACATTTTTGACTGCAGTTTAATGTCAAACCTTTCTGACAAACGGATATCGAGGGACTTGTGTACAAGAAGCATTTCTGCGGTGGAGGACACGTTGGACTAGATCAGTGTTTCTCAAGCTGAGGGATGTATGGAGCCATTTTAAAGGGGAAAAAATTCTTGCAAATCACCAACTTCCCATATTATTTTATCCTAATATTATTTAAAAGTAATAAACATAAACCTAGGTATAAAGAGTATAAGATTGTAGATTATAAATCTTATGCTATAATAAAACGAAAAATATATATAAATAATGCACAAACACAGTACAGAGCAAATAAAAGGCAGGTTAACAACTTTAATTAACTTTAACAGTTGATTGTTTTGCTGAAACAAAATCACTCTTCATACAAGAACACAGTACAGATTGCCACTGCCTGGCAGGCACCGGCAACTGCATGAGAAGCTGGTTTTTCTGCTGCTTTTCCCTGTTCAAACTGCTCAGTATCTTTATTTGAACAACACAAGGCACCAGGTGTCTTGATGTCACTGAGCCTTCCTTCAATGCCAGGTGAGTCGTTCCCACATCCAGTCCTTCTCTCTCTTCTTCAATTCACCTGGAAAATAAAAGTCACCCTACTTGGATCCTGCATCAGTCAGGATCCCGACAGGAGGTAGAGGGCACACTCACCTGCGGTAATCTGAGGAGGGTTGACTCACAAAGAGACTATTAGCTGGGTAGGCAGGGGTGGTATGGAAACCAGGGCCTGGTGATGGCAGAGGAGCTGCTAGGCTGAAGCAGGGGCCTGGGGAGGGAAACCAGAACAGAAAGAGTCAAGAAGAGAAGCCACCTTGAGAGGAGATATGCGGTTTGGTCTAGGGGCACAGGCACCAGCAACAAGCTTACTGGAAGAGACCCCACTCTTCCACTCTTGCTCTCCTCTCCCGCCATGGCTCCCAGTTAACTGAAATGAGCCAGACTGCAAAAGGCAAGGGAGCCCGATGGTCCCATCCATACAGGTCAGCGTCGCCTGGGCAAAGGATGGAGAGTGGAACCTGGACACCATGCAGGAATGCCCAGTAGTAAAGGGATCAGCAGCCAGTTTGGAAAGAGTCATATTGTTCACACACACACAAATGGTAAGGGCCAGGCGCTGTGGCTCATGTCTAGTCCCAGCACTTTGGGAGGCTGAGCCAGGAGAATTGCTTGAGCCCAAGAGTTGGAGGCTGCAGTGAGCTATGATTGCACCACTGCACTTCACTCTAGCCTGGGTGACAGAGTGAGACCCTATCTAAAAAACTTAAGTTAAAATAATAATAAAAATCAGAGCGTGCACTGATGAAGAAGGACAGTGCGGGTCCTATCCCGGCAGCGTGGCTGAGGAAATCCTTTCTAAAGGAGTGACGTTTAAGTAAGACCTAAAAAGTGTGAGGAGGGCCCCGTGGTGGGAAGAGCTGGGAGAGGCCAGGGTGGGAGTGAGGGCCAGGAAAAGTGCTCTGTGTACAGGGAATAGTACATTTGGAGGGAAAGGCTTAGCATTTGTGTGCATGGAATGTTGTGGGCCGGTGGGGGTGGAGTGGGGGAAGGCTCTGAATAGTGGGAGAAGGCTCTATGTAAAGGAAGAGAGGTAAGCAGCAGCAAGATCATAGAGGACTTTGAGAAAAGTAAAGGACATGTCCCTTACTCTCACTGAGCTTACATTCTAGGAGGCTCCAGGAATTTAGGATGAAGCAAACTAGGCCTTTGAGCTCCTGAGAACTATGGCTATGTTTCTGGCCATTTCAAAGAGTTTTTCACCAGAGTTGTAGTCCCATGTTCTAAAAAAGGCTTTGGAGGCCGGGCGCGGTGGCTCACGCCTGTAATCCTAGCACCCTGGGAAGCCAAGGCGGGCGGATTGCTAGAGGTCAGAAGTTCGAAACCAGCCTGAGCAAGAGTGAGACCCCATCTCTACTATAAATAGAAAGAAATTAATTGGCCAACTAATATAATATAGAAAAAATTAGCCAGGCATGGTGGCACATGTCTGTAGTCCCAGCTACTCGGGAGGCTGAGGCAGGAGGATTGCTTGAGCCCAGGAGTTTGAGGTTGCTGTGAGCTAGACTGCCACCACGGCACTCACTCTAGCCTGGGCAACAAAGCGAGACTCTGTCTCAAAAATAAATAAATAAATAAAAAATAAAATAAATAAAATAAAAAAGGCTTTGGAAAATAGAAAACCTATGGTCCCATTCTGGCACCTGGGGAATTAAGCTGAGGAAACAGGACTAACCTCTATAAACAATTGTAATAACATTTAATGGGACAGTATATATAGTTTGAAATACAGCAACTTTTGAAGATCAAAGAAAGGAGCTGAGTATTCAGGAAGACTTCAAGGGAAATTTGAACTACAATTTTAAATGTGGGGTAGATTTCAATAGAGGGGAAACAGAAGAGCATGCCAGTATTGAGGACACTGTGTGTAAAGGCAGAGAAGTCAGGCGAGCATGGCCTGTGTCGAGAATGACAAGGTGACGAGGCTGGCATGATTAAGAGAATTTGTTGGAGAATAGTGAAAGAAATGTTTGGCAGGTATATCAGGGAAGGACTTGAGATCTATG
Source organism: Mirza zaza (assembly GCA_008750895.1). NCBI lineage: Eukaryota > Metazoa > Chordata > Mammalia > Primates > Cheirogaleidae > Mirza > Mirza zaza. Next base: position 10,761 of record VSMD01034212.1, read on the forward strand.
TCAGTGCCCATATATTTAATATCAAACCATGCATGAGATGAACTACATGCGAGTACTTTAAGGGTTTCCTGCTTCATAGCCGCTGCATTGCTTGGTAGTTAAATGCAAAGATGAGTGGGACGGGTGGACACACTCAGCCATATTTATTGAGCACTTACTGTGTACCAGGCAGTTCCAGATTCTGCCTCCCAAGGTGGGCAGATCTCTGCTTGCAGAGAGCTTACATCCTTGGGAGAGACAGAGGGTAAACTAACAAAGAAACAAACAAGAAAATAACAGGGGATGATGAGTGCTGAGCAGAGAAATGAAACAGCATGATGGAGAGACTGGCAGCTATTTCATACCACATGCTCACAGAGGGCTTCATGGAGGAGGCAGGCAGGAAGGTAAAGTGCCAGACATGCCTAATTCAGGGAGAGGAGCATTTCAGGCAGAGGAAACTGCAAGGGCAGGGCCCTTTAGGAGGGTTCTGATTTATGCCACCTGCTATTATCTTAATGCCCCTTTTCTTTTGTCTGCTGTTCCCATGTCCCCATTCCTATGCTTTCTCCTGTCTCTGAAGTTAAATCTAGCGTGGTAGCTCAAGGCTGATCTCACTGGTTTTCTCAAGCACCCTTGGCACCAAGGCCTCTACTCTTCTACTCCCCTGAACTCTGTCAGCCACTTGACCTTCTTCCATACCCACCTCCATACCAGCCAGCTTATTTCTTGTCTTGGGGCTTTATTTGCTAAACACACAACCTAGCACAGGGTCCTGCTGTAATGAGACAAATATTGCGTGAGTTACAGAACACATCGATGTGGTCTCTCCCTTTCCTTTCCTTTCCTTTCCTTTCCTTTCCTTTCCTTTCCTTTCCTTTCCTTTCCTTTCCTTTCCTTTCCTTTCCCCTTCCCCTTCCCCTTCCCCTTCCCCTTCCCCTTCCCCTTCCCCTTCCCCTTCCCCTTCCCTTTCCCCTTCCCTTTCCCCTTTCCTTTCCCCTTTCCTTTCCTTTCCCCTTTCCTTTCCCCCTTCCTTTCCCCTTTCCTTTTTCCTTTCGTCTTGCTCCCAAGTAGTTGGGACTATAGGCATATACCACTATACCCAGCTAATTTTTTACATTTTTAGTTGCCTGGCCAAATTCCTTTCTATTTCTTTTTTAGTAGAGACAGGGTCTCACTCTTGCTCAGGCTAGTCTCGAACTCCTGAGCTCAAGCGATCCTCCTGCCTCGGCCTCCCAGAGTGCTAGGATTATAGGCCTGAGCCACCGTGCCTGGTCAGGACTAACTCTTGAGTTCCAAAGATGAACTAGAAGCAGTTTCTTTGTCTTCAAGGTTGGTCTTAAAACTCATATTTTATGAGTGGATAAGGCACAAACAAGAAAGCTTCAGTTCGGGCAACGTCACTGTGAATACAGAGGAGGGTGTTTTGGAGGTAGTGCTGGCAAGACTGGCTCTGGGGTGGGAGTTGGGGTGCGAGGAGTGAGTCCCAGTCTCCAGCCGGAGGAACTGTGGGTAACAGCGCCACAGTGGAAACAGGAAAGGGCGAGCTGGGCCAGCTGGGAGGAGGGCAGGGTCAGTGAAGAGGTTACTACTGGGTGAAATCCAAGAAGAAAACCATTCAGATAATCTGCCAAAAAGCAGACTTTATATAATCTGTAGATTTTACTTTCCTGCCCAGAGTTATCAAATAGTATTAATAGTTACCTAAGGCTTATAAAAACTCATTCACTTGAAGAATGACCTTAAATTACCATATTTGGGATTTAAAACACACACACACACACACACACACACACACCTTTTTTTTTTTTTTGAGACAGAGTCTCGCTCTGTTGCCCAGGCTAGAGTGAATGCTGTGGCATCAGCCTAGCTCACAGCAACCTCAAACTCCTGAGCTCAAGCAATCCTACTGCCTTAGCCTCCCAAATAGCTGGAACTACAGGCATGCACCACCATGCCCAGCTAATTTTTTCTATATATATATTAGTTGGCCAATTAATTTCTTTCTGTTTATAGTAGAGACGGGGTCTCGCTCTTGCTCAGGCTGGTTTTGAACTCCTGACCTTGAACAATCCGCCCGCCTTGGCCTCCCAGAGTGCTAGGATTACAGGTGTGAGCCACCGCGCCCAGCCCACATACATGTTTAATGCCATCCTCCTAAGACCCAGAGGGGAAAACAGAGGAGGTACCCTAGGGAAAGAGAGGAGTTAGGAGTTACAGTCCTTTAGCACTCCAGAAGTTCGTGCCCTGGAGAAAGAGAGCAGTGTCTGGACATCCTTTAAGTCCCAAAGGACTCTTCAGTGAAAGAGCACTCTACCTACAGGTCCCAGCACAGATGCAGCATGCATCCTGTTGCCTCAAGATGTCCAGAAAACTTTCATCAGCCCTCCCTGATGGGGTCACTGAAAACCTGGGCTGAACTGCCAGTGCTCAAGGCACACCCTGACATTAACGTGATCACTAAGAGTCACCCACATGCTTCAGCTTCAAACAAGCCCCTGGAGCTGAGACTGAAGCAATAGAGAGCCTTATTAACGGAACAGACTGTGTACAGTTGAGCAGTTGACATCTGATAAAGGAAGAAAACATCTGATTACAAAGAATTTCCCAAGAGACCCTAAGTCCCCATAAAAGGGGTTGTCCTAGGTCCTAGGGGTGACAGAGACATAAACTTCAATAAATATCTTGACTTCTTTGGAAATCCTGGTTGAGACAGAAATCAAACATATTCTTATTCCTCTCTAGAGATTCCATTCTTGGGTATAAAACTTTCACGGACAAATTTAAGGAAAATGAAAAACTGTTTTTTTTTTTGGAGACAGAGTCTCACTCCTGTTGCCTGGGCTAGAGAGCCGTGGTGTCAGCCTAGCTCACAGCAACCTCCAACTCCTGGGCTCAAGCGATCCTGCTGCCTCAGCCTCCCAAGTAGCTGGGACTACAGGCACGAGCCACCATGCCTGGCTAATTTTTTCTATATATTTTTAGTTGGCCAATTAATTTCTTTCTATTATAGTAGAGACGGGGTCTCCCTCTTGCTCAGGCTGGTCTCAAATCCTAAACTCAAGCTATCCGCCCGCCTCGGTCTCCCAGAGTGCTAGGATTACAGGCGTGAGCCACCGCGCCTAGCCTGAAAAACTATTTCTACTTGTGATCCCCTTACCAACAACTTTCTTTTCTTTTCTTTTTTTTTTTTTTTTTTTACAAGAAAATGACTGTGTTCTGATGGGATTTTTGTTTTAATCATGAAAGGAAACTATAATCATCATTTCCAGAGACCCCCTGTGGACTTTAACAACAAGATGCCATGGGAGATAGGCTATTTTTTCTCAGACTGAAGTCCCAATAGGTTCTTTATTTTGAAATTTTCTGCTTGCTATTTTTAGTTAAAAATAACTTTTATTCTCATGTTACTAAATTTTTATGTATTGAATTTGGAAAAAAATTGAAATACCATAGACTCAAAGAAAAAAATTAAAATCACCATTACTCTATTACTAGAGATAATCATTAGGTACAATATGGCATATATCTTTCTCAATGCATATATAAATAATTGTCTTATTTACCAAAATGAGAAAATACTGTTTTATTCATATATTGAAACCTGTTTTTTTTCCCACTTATATCACAAACATATTACCATGTATTAAAAATTCTTTTGCAATTTTCCTTTTGCAAAACTTCCGTAGATTTTTCTACTGACTACCTGGCATCCCACTTTATGAATGTGTCCTGCTTTATTTAACCAATCTCCTCGGGCTGAAAATTGGGGTTTTTTTCCAACTTTTTTCTACCACAGCCACTCTACTATAATGACTCTGAATGTCTTTGCAACTAAACCTTCGTGTGCAATCTTATTTATCTCCTCAGGATAAGGGCTTCTCAGTAGCACTTCTGAGTCAAAATACGTGCGCACTTTTCGGTGCCGGGGTTAACCTGCAGAAAGGCTGCAAAGCTCTGGCAGCACAGAAAAGTGCCATTGCTCTGCCGCCTCACAGACACGAGGTGTTTCTGAAGGTTCAAAGCAGATAGTACCTCGGCACCTCACTCTGCTTGCCCCAGCTGCTGAGATTTCTCCTTTCCCCTCGCCGCTTCTCTTCCTTTGCTGTGTCCCTGTTGTGCAGAGACAGCATGGTGAGGCGGTCAGGAGCACAGGTACAGGCTGGCCCGGGCCACCTGGGCTCCACTGCTGTCCCACTCACCAGCTGTCTGAGCTAGAACAAGTAACTTCACTTGAGTTTCCCTGTCTGTAAAATGGGGATAACGTGGAACTACTAGAGTCATTGTAAGAATTAACTGAGTTTATAGTACATGCAAAGCACTGAGAACAGTGCCTGGCTTGTGGTGAGCACTTCATAAGTATTAGTTATTATTTGCCCATTAAAAAAGAGATTTAGTACAAAACCAAAAGTGAACCCTAATGGAAACTATGGACTTTGGGAGATAATGATGTGTCAGTGTAGGTTAAATCAGTTGTAAGAAATGGATTCCTGGGGGTGGGGGAGGATGTTGATAATGGAGAATGCTGTGAGTGTTTGGAGGCTTGGGTATGTGGGGTATCTCTATACCTTCCTCTCGATTTTGCTGTGAATATAAAACTGCTCTAAAAAAAATAAAGTCTTGTTGGGCATGGTGGTTCACACCTATAGTCCCAGATACTAGGGAGGCTGAGGCAGGAGGATCACTTGAGCCCAGGAGTTGGAGGTTGCTGTGAGCTATAATAACACCACTACACTCTAGCCTAGAAGACAGAGCAAGACCCTGTCTCAAAAAAAGGGAGGGTCTTAACTAATTTTTTGTTTAAAAAGCAAGACTTAAGAGACCACTTCATTAAGGATGATATACCCTTACCATATACTTTGAAAATATTTGCCTTGTCTTCCATTTTTAGAATTTTTCATAATATAATCTTTATTTTTTTAGAGACGGCATCCAAGATAGAGTGCAATGGTGAGATCACAGCTCACTATAGCCTCAAACTCCTGGGCTCAATCAAGTGATGCTCCCACCTCAGCTTCCAGAGTAGCTAAGACTATAGATATGCACCACCATGCCCAGCTAATTTTTTTAATTTATTTCTTGTTGAGGGGGGGTCTTACTATGTTGTTCAGGCTAGTCTCAAACTCCTGACCTCAAGTGATCCTCCCATCTTGGCCTCCCAAAGTGCTAGAATTACAGGCATGAGCCACAATACCTAGCCCATAAAATAGTCTTTACTTGAAAGGTTTGACAAGAATAGGGAAGAAATTATACTATTTTGTCCAAATGGTAGCACTATAAATTCACTACTTGTGTCTCATAAAAGGTTTGATCAGGTACACAACCTGAGGACAGAAAGGCCAGAATTCTTTTCCTTCTTGGAGGTGAGGAGGGAATGCCCTAACCTTGAGTGTACTGACTCAGGACAGTACTACCTATTTTCTTGCTTCCGACTTTCCCATCGTCTAAGAATATTTATAGGGACTAGTGACTGTTTTCAACTGTTAGAAAGGCGTAGAAATGGTGTAGAAGAAAAAAGGAATGTAGTTGCTCTTATTATTCCAAAGGGTAAAAGTTATCAGGAAGTAAATTTAGGCTTAATCTAGAAGGAACTTTTTAACCACCAACAGGAGCTGCCTGGGAGGTGGTGACTCCCTTGAATAAGTGGATTCAAGCAGGAGTTGCCTGTGGCACAGAGATGACTGCATCAGGTGGAAGCCCAGATTAGATGAACATAATGTTTCTTTGTAATTTAAGACTTTATTTTCTTCTAACTTCAGTCCATGCTAATATTTCTGGCTTTAATTGCCTGATCAGAAGCTTTATCAGCCATGCATATTTCTCCCACTTCTTTCCACCAGACTAATAGACTCCCTGGGGGAACTCCTGAGGCAGTGGGGTGTCCAAGACAGACAAAGGGAGCACTGGTTTTACTTCTGGGCATCTATCTTTGGCCACATTGTTCTATGTAAGTGTACATAGTCAACAATCTATGTAAATGTGGATGGTAAATCCCAGACCCTAGATAGTATTCTGTGCCTATCTCAAATTAGGATAATGGAAAGGTAAATACAGAGTCACTGCTAAAACACTGGGACTTCTAGGTGGGAGTGTGTTACGCTTGTGACCCATTCTGTCTTTCAGGGCCTGCATGTGATAGCTAGAGCTTGCTAGTTCTTACATTATTTTTCTCCTGAAAATGGGTACCATCTCAAGGAATAGATTATCTTTTTTTCCTCTTTTTGTTATTTTTCCTTTTTTTTTTTTTTGATAGGACACGAACAATTCTTGTTTCAAAAGATTATCTTAATTCAAGTCCTGGGAAGAGCTTTTGACAGAGCGATCCCTACAGGGTAAGAAATGGGGGCAGTCAGATTGGAAGCCACAAATGAGGCTGCTGCTGAAGCAACCGAGTGCAAACCCGCAGAGGAGCCTGTCCAGGAGCTCAGAATTGAAGCAGCCATCCCCATCCCATTATCAAGAGGCCTCCCTTCCACATTCCATGCATTTCCCTTTCCTTCATTTAGATCTGATCATCTAACATTAAAATGCAGTCAGAACTGCTCCTCCCTGAGCTCTGAGTCCACTGGGAGTGCCACACAAATGTAAATTGTCACTCTCTCAACTGCAGTCATTACTGTGGCCCAGAGCCCTAGGGCTCCCCTGGCAGCCCTTCATCTGGTAAACAAGATGGTGAAAACCCAAAAATATTTATTGACTAATCGCAAACACTCTAGAAAACAACCTCTTGGAAAACCTCACCCTCCCTGCAGTGGCATCTGGACCTTGCCCTGGTCCTTCATCCCCCTCTCTACTGCTCTGGCTTTCTGTCACTCACACCCCCAGGTGGTCATCTTGCCAGTGGAGAATACTTAGCCTTTGATTAGCACTGGTTGCATTTTTATCAGCTCCATTTCCAAATTCCTGTAATTTCCTCTTCTTCCAATTAGTATATTTCGGCCCATTCTCTTCCAGCAGACTGGGGACAGAGACATCACCCACACAGAAATAACAGTCTTGTTGCTAATAAATAAGATGATATTCATTGGTTACGATGAGCTCCAACCCCATTTTTCCAAGACCTTAATAATTAACTTTAGTTAATCTAATATTCTAATTCTATCCTGAATTGGATGCCATCTCAAGGAAGAGACTACCTTAAATCAAGTTTCTAGGAAGAATTTTTTTTTTTTTTTTTTTTGAGACAGAGTCTTACTCTGTTGCCCGGGCTAGAGTGCCATGGCATCAGCCTCGCTTACAGCAACCTCAAACTCCTGGGCTTAAGCAATCCTTCTGCCTCAGCCTCCTGAGTACTGGGACTACAGGCATGCGCCACCATGCCCGGCTAATTTTTTCTATATATATATATTAGTTGGCCAATTAATTTCTTTCTATTTTTAGTAGAGATGGGGTCTCACTCTTGCTCAGGCTGGTCTCGAACTCCTGACCTCAAGCAATCCTCCCAGCTCGGCCTCCCAGAGTGCTAGGATTATAGGCGTGAGCCACCATGCTCGGCCTGGGAATACTTTGATAGAGTTTTAATACTCTAATTCTACTTAAGATGTTGAACAATACATGCATAAATAACTTTCCAATGTATTTCCCACTTCCCACCCCACAAAATACTTAGATTTTATGAGGGCTCTTCCCTTTAACCCAAAATGTATACTGCAGGACAGTGGTTCTACAAATTCCTCCTCCAAAATGAAGTCTCCATGGTGAGAAGTTCTGAAGGGCATTAGTCATATTACATAAAGGAGTGTAAGAAGTCTCAGCCTTGTTTATTCCAATATTTCCCAAAATTACTTGACCATGGAAGCTTTTGTGAAGGCAGTGCATAGCAAGGTACCCAGTGGGCACTCAATGAACAACTGTCAATGAATAAACAAACCTTCCAAAGACTACACATTGGGAGATGCTGCTTTAAACCAAGGGACTAAGTAGTATGGTAATATTAAATACAAAATTTAGGAGCTATATTTTTGAGTAGATGGCCTCTTACTACTGCTTCAAGTCATACACAAAGGTCAACATGCCCACAAAGTCAGCCCTACTTTGGTAAGGGCTTAGCTCCACTATAATGTAAACTCCTTAAAGGAAGGGATTAATTAATGCATAGGAGATGAATGACTTAGCAAATAAATGTCCCTGTTCGTATTAGGGATTCTCCTAGCTAGAAGAGATACTTGGAAGTCATCTATTCCAGTCCTTATTCTATAGTTGAAGGAACTGAGACCCATAGAAAACTGGGTGGTTTGCCTAAAGTCACACGCTGAATTAGCGATAAAGGATAAGGTTATGACTCTTCTTCCTCAGATAATGGCTAACGCAAGGGCACTAATACAGTCATCTTGGTTTGTTTTCAGCTATCTACCAGCACCATACTACTTACAAAGCAATTTTGTCAAGCAGGCAAACACTGGATGCAGGCACCATCATTAACCTATAATTAAAATACTAACAATTATAGTCCAAACATACGTTTAATATTGTTAGCTCCCAGAACAGGAATGTTCTACAGTCTTAGGGATTTTTAACTTTGGTACGATCACTTTAACAATTATGTAACAATCAAATTATCCAGAGATTTTTTTTCCTTCATTTTATGGAAGCTCCCCCTCCGCCCTTAAGTTCTTTGAAAGCTCAAAAGAACTCATATCTTTTCCCTTCTGAAACTGACTTGTTCTCCAGGGAGTGGTGGGAGGTTTGTTTTGCTAGCGTAAGAATGAAGGATCCCTTGACAAACTCTGGCCTTGTCCTGGTAAAAACTGAAGAGGGATAATTGGTCTGATTGCTGGAGTGTTAAATTGGTTTACAGCTCCCTAACTATCCCTCCCAATTTTCTTTTTTTTTCTTCTATAAATTTCCTTTTATTTTAAGTGAGGAAAGATCTCTATGCCATTGGACAAAATAGAAATTTTTAGAGTAGTTCTACAAACTCAATTTTGCAATAAAATAAACCACTATCCATCAAGGCACAGGAAAGAGGAATGCAGAGATTTAGGAATACTGTACTTGGTTCTCTTCAACTTTAGTAGCAGAAGCAAGACTGTTCTCATAATGCTTCTGACAGTTACGTTGCGTTAAGCAGAAGAATGCTGGGGACCAGATATACAAGCCTTCAAGTGCCCCTCACGATGTTTCATCTTCTCAGCTTGGGCACGATGTTCTCTGTGAAACCGCGCCAAGCGCAGAAGCATGCTCTTCACCCCGTTGTGCACACGGAGCCATCCAAAGACAGTGATTTCGACTACGTTGCCAGAGTCCACTGTGTTCACCATCAGCAGAGACTGCCTCATCCACTTCATTTCTGGAATTATGGCCTGATCTGGGCCAAAGATCTCCTATCTGCCTGCCATACCTCCAGACAGAGTCTCACTCTGTTGCCCGGGCTAGCGTGCCGTGGCGTCAGCCTAGCTCACAGCAACCTCAAACTCCTGGGCTCAAGCGATCCTCCTGCCTCAGCCTCCCGAGTAGCTGAGACTACAGGCATGCGCCGCCATGCCCGGCTAATTTTTTCTATGTATTTTTTAGTTGGCCAATTAATTTATTTCTATTTTTAGTAGAGATGGGGTCTTGTTCTTGCTCAGGCTGGTTTTGAACTCCTGACCTTGAGCAATCCTCCCACCTCGGCCTCCCAGAGAGCTAGGATTACAGGCGTGAGCCACCACGCCCGGCCCCTTCCAATTTTCTTAACCTCACAATTGCCAATTCCAAATAAATAAAAGGTCATGTAGTATGATTTTAGGAGCAACGACTTGGCTCTTATGTCCGGAAATATTTTCCCTGTTATTTTCCCTAGTTACTAAGTTCTACAAAAAGATTTTAATTATTGGGATTAAATTTTGACCATGCCTTCCAGTTCAGAAAAATATGATCTATAAAAGTTGGGGAATTTGGAATAGTGGTTAAGAGCACAAGCTTTAAGCCAGAAAAGAAAAGAGTTTGAATTCCAGCTTTGCCATTTGTTTCTTTGTTTTATTTTGTTTTGTTTTTTGAGACAGAGTCTCACTGTTGCCCAGGCTAGACTGCCATGGCATCAGTCTAGCTCAAACTCCTGGACTCAAGCCATCCTCCTGCCTCAGCCTCCTGAGTAGCTGGGACTACAGGTGCCCACCACTATGCCCAGCTGATTTTTTCTGTTTTTAGTAGAGATAGGGTCCCACTCTTGCTCAGGCTGGTCTCGAACTGCTGAGCTCAAGTGATCTTCCCGCCTCGGCCTCCCAGAGTGCTAGGATTACAGGCGAGAACCACCGCGCCCATCCTGCCATTTGTTAAATATAAAACTGTAGGTAGGGCCGGGCACGGTGGTTCACGCCTGTAATCCTAGCACTCTGGGAGGCTGAGGCGGACGGATTGCTTGAGGTCAGGAGTTCAAAACCAGCCTGAGCGAGACCCCGTCTCTACTATAAATAGAAATAAATTAATTGGCCAACTAATATATATATATATATATATATACTAATATATATATATATATATATAGCTAGAAAAATTAGCCAGGCATGGTGGCACATGCCTGTAGTCTCAGCCACTCGGGAGGCTGAGGCAGGAGGATTGCTTGAGCCCAGGAGTTGGAGGTTGCTATGAGTTAGGCTGATGCCACGGCACTCACTCTAGCCTGGGCAACAAAGTGAGACTCTGTCTCAAAAAAAAAAAAGACGGGAGGCTCGGCCGGGCTTGGTGGCTCAAGCCTGTAATCCTAGCTCTCTGGGAGGCCGAAGTGGGCGGATCATTTGAGCTCAGGAGTTCGAGACCAGCCTGAGCAAGAGCGAAACCCCATCTCTACTATAAACAGAAAGAAATTAATTGGCCAACTAACATATATATAGAAAAAATTAGCCAGGCATGGTGGCACATGCCTGTAGTCCCAGCTACTTGGGAGGCT
>VSMD01034214.1:0-39431 GCA_008750895.1 Mirza zaza
GAGCACCTAGAATAGCATAAGGCACATAGAAGATACTGAATAAATAATGTGTTGAACAAATTATTGTTATTATTTTCACATAGGAGACTGGAAAAATAACAGGGCTTTGTTCAAAATACAGAAGTCAAAAGGGAAACTATTTTGGAGGCCACAAGATGAAATGTTATTTTAGATCATTAATTTGGAGCTGTCATTAGTGTTACCTTCCAACAAGCAGCATCCACTGACGTATACATGTTATACCTGTTTATTAGAACCAGTCAAAGAACATACCATCCCTACTAAAATGAAGACCTAGATTGTAGTGAAGAATATCCTTCCCAGATCTCAGTACTCAGAAAGGAAAAAGCTTCCTCATTGTAGGGAAGCAGTATTTTATAATAATAGGAACACAGGGAACAGGAATTCATCAAAGCTAGAAATGGAACTCATCCAAAGACTATGTGTGGCCCTTTCTGTTGCTCACAATATATAACCAACTCATTTTTTTTTGTTTCAGTATCATCTCAGAACCTTTATTTTAAGATCTTCTTATGATATCCTTTTAAAATTAATTATCACCCACTCTCTAGTTTCTTTTCAAATTGTTTCATTTTCATTTCATTCCTTTTTTTTTTTTTTTTGAGAAAGGAATGTTTATATATTGTTGATGGGACTGCAAATTAGTACAACCTCTGTGGCAAACATTATGAAGAGTCCACAAAGAAAAAAAAAGTAGACATTATTTGAACCAGCAATCCTAGTACTGGGTAACATACCCAATTTTATCAATAGACACCACACTTGAATGTTTATCACAGCACAATTCACAACTGCAAAGATGTGGAACCAACCTAAGTGCCTATCAATTCATAAGTGTATTAAGGAAATGTAGAATATGTATATACCAAGGAGTACTACTCAGCCATAAAAAGGAATGAAATATTGGTATTGCTGGACCAAATGGTATGTCTACTTTTAGTTCTTTGAAGTACCTCCATATTGCTTTCAATAGAGGTTGTACAAGTTTGCAGTCCCACCAGCAATGTATAAGTGTTCCGTTCTTTACATATCCACAGCAGCATCTATTGTTCTGGGAATTTTTGATAAAAGCCATTCTCACTGAGGTTAAGCTATATCTCATTGTGGGTTTGATTTGCATTTTCCTGATGATGAGAGACGTTGAACATTTTGTCCTGTTTATTGGCCATTAGTCTGTCTTCATTTGAAAAGCTTCTTTTCATGCCTTTTGCTCACTTTTTATGGGGTTGTTTGATTTTTTGTTGCTGATTTTCTTAAGTTCTATATAGATTCTAGTTATCAGCCCTTAATTGGATGTATAGTATGCAAATATTTTCCCCGATTCTGTAGGTTGGTCTTTTTGTTTAAGGTTTTCTTAAGGTTTTTTCTTAAGGTTTCTTTGGCTGTGGCAAGGTCTTTTCTGGTTCCAGAAGAAGCATAGAATTATTTTTTTCTAGATATGCAAAAAATGACATTGGTATTTTAATGAGGATTGCATTGAATCTGTAAATAAATACAGATACTATAGACATTTTTAACAATGTTGATTCTGCCAATCCATGAGCATGACATGTTTTTCCATTTGTTTACATCCTCTGTGATTTCCTTTCTCAGTGTTTCATAGTTCTCCCTGAAGAGATCTTTTACCTCCTTAGTTAGATATATTCTTAGGTATTTTATTTTCTTTGTTGCTGTTGTGAAAGGTATTAAGTCTTTGATTTAATTCTCACCTTGACTGTTGTTGGCATATAAGAATGCTACTGATTTGTGTACATTGATTTTGTAACCTGAGACTTTGCTGAATTTGTTTTTGAGTCGCAGGAGTCTCTTGGCAGAATCTTTGGGGTTTTCTAGATATCAGATCATATCGTCAGCAAAGACTAATAGTTTGACCTCTTCTTTCTCCATTTGCATAACCTTGATTTCCTTCTATTGGGCATTTACCCAAAGGAAAAAAGTCATTTAATAAAAAAGACACTTGCACTAGAATGTTTATTGCAGCACAATTCACAATCCCAAAGATGTGGAATTAACCCAAGTGCACATCAATATGAGTGGATTAATCAGACATGGCATATGTATATCATGGAGTACTACTCAGCCATAAAAAATGGGGAACTAATACCTTTTGTAACAACCTGGATGGAACCACAGACCGTTCTTCCAAGTGAAGTATCATAAGAATGGAAAAACAAACACCATATACACTCACTATTAAACTGGAACTAATCAATCAACACTTACATGCTCATATGGAAGTAAAACTCAACAGAAGTCCAGCAGGTGGGGAGGGGAGGAGTTGGGTAAATTCACACATAAAGGTATAAGAGTATCTGGATGGTAGGCACAGTTACAACATTGACTCAAACTGTACAAAAGTAATACATGTAACCAAAATGTTTATATCCCGGTAATATTCTGAAATTTTAAAAAGTTATATATTTTTAAAAAATAATAATAAACTGCTACAAAATGTTTAAAGAAGGAATGAAACGATGTCTTTTGAAGCAACTTGGTGGGAACTGGAGACCAGTATCCTAAGTGAAGTATCTCAGGAATGGAAAACAAACACCTCATGTGCTCTTTAATAATTGGGAGCTAAATAGTGGGCACATGTGGGCACAAAGACATGTAAAGGCTGTTGGAATCCAGGAAGGGGAGAAGTTGGGAGGGCGTAAGGGATAAGAACTTATTTATTAGGTATAGTGAACACTTTTCTGGTGATGGGCACACTAAAAGCCCCAACTTATATCCATGTAACAAAAACATTTGTCCCCACTTAATATTTTGAAGTTTAAAAAAGAACAAAAAGAAAATCTTTTCATTCTTTTAATTAATGTTGGTTGACAACAGGGCGGACAAATAGAATTTTTTAAAAGCCAACGATAACTCATGATGATTGAATTGAAATAATGGGACAGAGTTGATAAGAGAGAACCTTTTCATACAGTAATAAGGCTGAAAATACTGTATGAGAAATGAGCATATCAAACAAGATTTGCACAATAAGTATGTTATTAATAGTAGAAAAATATCAGTGGTGAGTTAAATAAGCATAAAATGATTATATAAATGCCAGCAAGTCAAATCTATTATACAATAAATAACAGAACAAAATCGGAATAGCTGTGTATACAATCAGCTGTGGGAAAACAAACCTAAAATGTAAAGATTTACTGAGAAGAAATATTAACTTAGAGGTTAATGATGCTACCTCAACATTTCTCTGTGAAATAACACATTTTGCATAAATACTGATGTTATATAATAATTCAATATTCAATATTTGATTGTAAGTTTCAGAGCACCACATACCTTACTGAGAAAGGCAAGTTAAATTGGATGTTTCAGAGATTTAATGTTTAAAAAATAAAGCTATGGCAAAAAAAAAAAGTATAAACAAGATCTTCCAGTTTGATAAATCACCATCACAGCGTCATTAGGACCGAGATAGCAGATGGGGAGATAGAAGCCCCAAAGAGACAGAGGAAGTTGAAGATGAATGGTATCAGAGGTTGCCTTTAATGGAAAACAACTTGGACAGAATGTTCTAAACACTGAGGCTTCTTTATGGCAGCTTCCCTTGTCTTATTCTCCTTCACCACTTTGAAATTGATGCTCTAGATCTCTTGGAGCTTGGCCCTGGGGTGAACCACAGAAAGTCTGGTTTCAAGATTGCTTCGCTTTCCTTGTGTAGGCTTCAACCCAAGAGAGGGCCATAAAATCAGAGCAGTTCATTGTGCCTGGGCAGGAAGCAGAATCACTCAGTTGATTGACATTACACTGGACTCTGCAAAGCCTGGCTCTGTCACAGACATCCTTATTTTTATCCTGCAGGCTCTCTAAAAGGATTCTCATGTGTGACAGGGAGGCTGAAAAATGTCAAAGACTGTGCCCAAGGATGGCCAGTTGAAATCGCACTTTGTTGCAGGGGAGATTGTACCTCCTGATAGATTTCTTTGATGTAGGCTTTGTATTTCTTTTATTTTCTTTTACTTTATCTCCTACAGGTTTTACACAGTACTTTTTCCCCAGAGCCAAGTATGTTTAATTTTCGGTTTCACCATGTGAAAACTTTCTTGTTTGGAAACTGATAGATCTTTAGAAGAAAGGTATATCATCTATTCATAAAAATGAATTCTGGGATAATCCAGTTTGTGTCAGTGCAAATCCCCATTATGAAATAAATGTTATTCTTATATGACTTTAGGTATAAAGTGGCATATATAATTACCCCTAAGTAGTATGACAGAAGTGGAATCCATTATAATTTTTAAATGCCCCAAACTGAATGTTTGAATCTTGACCAAATGGAATATTTTTTAATTTTATTTTTTATAATTTTTCCTTGTATTTCCTCATATTATGGGGGTACAAATATTGTTAGGGTTACATATATTGCCCCTGCCACCGCTCCCCCACCCCGCTATGCCAGAGCTTCAAGCATGTCCAACCCCCAGGTGGTGAGCACCACACCCATTATGTAAGTACACACCCTTCCCTTCCTTCCCCCTTCCACCTACCCACCTCCCAATAACAGGGTTTTTTTAAGACATTTTGGCTACAATGTATATCTTTGCTTCTCCCTAAAAAGGGTTAGAGGTAATCCCTTCCCACACACACACAATTCTCGCCACATCCCTAAGATGTGGGTCCCCCCCACAAATCCCTGGTGGACAGTACCATTTTTTGAGCACCATAGTTTTAATTAGTCAGCACCAATTTGATGGCGAGTACATGGGGAGCCCATTTTCCAGATCTTGTGTCACCTGGCTTTGGATAACGGGTTTAAGCTTAATCCAGGATAGCATAAACGGTGCTAGCTCACTGTCATTTCTTAGGATTGAGTAATATTCCACTGTGAGCATATACCACATTTTAATTATCCATTCATGAATTGACAGGCACTTGGGTTGTTTCCATGACCGTGCAATAGTGAATTGTGCTGCCATAAACATTCTGGTGCAGATGCCTTTATAATAGAGTAACTTATGTTCTTTTGGGTAGATGCCTAACAATGCTATTGCTTGGTCGAATGGTATTTCTATTTCTAGCTGTTTGAGGTATCTCCAAATTCTTTTCCACAAAGGTTGCACTAATTTGCAGTCCCACCAGCAGTGTAAGAGTGTTCCTGTCTCTCTGCACCCTCGCCAGCATTTGTTATTTTGGGATTTCTTGATACAGGCCATTCTCAGTCTGTTATACAAATCTGAAAAATTCTTATTCATCTTGCTAACTAGAGAATAAGCATTTGAGCTCTTACTTCATTAAAAGTATTCTAGATATGTGAGGGATATAGAAATATGTCATAATTTCTGCCTATCGAAGGTTTTCAGTTGAGATAAAGAAGTAAGACTCTATATAAAGGTAAGTACTGCATAGTAGTCTGTGAGGTTAAGAGCCACATACGTCCTAGAACTTAAAACAGGAAGCACCTAAGAGATCAACTAATTCAACACCTTTGTTTTATGGAACGTAGAAGTTAGTCCCAAAGACATTATCTCCATATAAACACAGAAACCTACTCAAAAATGTTTTGCTAACTCCAAGTTGAAGGCTCCTGACTCCAACCTCACTGTGGCACTGCTGTGATAGGGCATGAAGCAGGTTCACCATGTCACTGTGTGCTGGTCACCAACTTGGTCTGAGTCCAGTGAGTTAGACCCCCACATGCCACAAGTTACACGAAGTGGGTTGATTATTACACATACAGAGAGACAGCAAGGGACAACAGAAACCGGTGCCCCAAGGCTCAGGAAAGCTGCCTGGGGTGGTTGGAGTCTCATCTTTGTGTGCCGCATTTGTACCGCATCTCAGGGGCCCCAAAATGCAGCCGCCTCTGACTTTTATACCACAGGGCAACAGGACAACCTCAGAGAAAGCACTGGAGGACATCCTGTATCTAGGGGGTCACTGGAAAAGAGCCCAGGCTGTCCCAATCGGCAATTCTCATATCACAGGATGCTGCATTTCTAGTACATCCTACAGTTATTCTTGAGAACTACAAATGAGAAAGAGGTGAGAAATGTGTCGGTCCAAGGTCACCTTCGAGAAGTGACCTGCACAGAATAGGATGGAAGCAGGTCCTTGACCCATGATGCCCAATCTTGTGTTTGACTACAGACAGATGACACATAATTATTTCACTTCTGGCAAAGCTGAGGATGACAGGACAATAGGCCAGAATTGGTTCTGGGAAGGAAGAAGAATGCTCCCAGCTCCCTCCCATAATGAGCCATAGAAAGGAGAAAGAAAGGAAAAATCAACTTAACATATATCATATGTTCACTGTGTCCCAGGCCTGCTGATGGGTGATTTATATACAGCAGTTAATATTTGCCAAATGAATGAATGAATAATTTTATTTCTCACAACAGTCTTACAAGATATGATTACTTGTAGCTTCAATAAGGAGAAGGCTTACTTGCTTAGTCAGCAGATGTTCACTCACAGCCTTTAGGGGTCCTAGGTTTTGTGTTAGACACAGGAGTACAAAGATGGTCTCAGTTCCTACTCTATTGGAAAGCAGACATAATGGAAATTGAGATCCAAAAGTTGTGCATATGCTCTAACTCTGAGTTGAATTCCCACAAACTCAGAATAGTCATGTAACATTTTTAAGATCACAAAGCTTAAGAAATGGAAAAGGTAGCCTTCCAAATCAGAGCTTTTTGAAAGTACTTTTAAACTCCTACTCTTTCCATTCCAACTCACAGCCTACCATTTGAGAGGGCAGCAGGGAAAATGATGTCATCTAGAGAAAACTCATTTGGGTGGGAAAATACAGGTCAGAAAAGCAGAAGCCAATGAGGATGGGGGCACAGAGGAAGAAGCTAAGCCTGTGCACACATTATGTCCAGGGGAAGGACATAGAGACAGCTGTTTAAATGGGTTCAAAGTCAAACACCTGGCGTGAGAGATTTGTACCCAGAGAGCAGGTTGTGAAATTAGAAGAGCAGACTAAAAGGACTTAAAAAGAAATTAACCAAGCACAATCAAGATAACTTTTTCTTTGCTGCAGAATTCATCTAAGAACACATTCTCTTCTCACCTCTCTCCTCTGTCTCACACATACCCTCACATATATGGCAGAACTCAGTGGTTGAAATTTCTTCCTACTGCCTCCAATCCTTGAAGACCATGCATACCTTTCCAGAAGTCTCTTTGAAATCCATAGGATTGAATGGAAGAATGAGGATGTATCTAATTTCAAAAATCGTGGCCTCACTCTGTGTTTGGGTCTTGCACTGAGGTAGACCAAACTCCTCATGGAGACCACAGTCTTTGCGAGTCTGGGAGTTGGCCATGCATGGGGAATGTGAGGAACAGGAAGCCCTGTCATGGATCATTTTTATCTCTGGCTTAAATTGTGATTTCCAGGCACTCTGTTGGTGTTTACCATTCTTAGGCACCCTTTCAAAAAATTGAGACACAAGAGGAGGGAAGGCAAGGATGATGTATGGAACCTTAACATTTATACCCCCATAATAGCTGAAATAAAAATAAATAAATAAAATTTTAAAAGAGAAGAAAAAATTGAGGCACATGAACTTGCACAGGCTATGTAAATGCAGGAATCTCGATCTTTCTATCTAAATGAATTGCAATGAAAAGGTAGAATTGTCCTAAGAACAGCTTTGTAATTCTCTTATAGATAAGTACCAACACTGGCCCGTAACATTTGAATATACATATAACTGTAGTGAAAGAAGCAAAATGGAAATGAGTAAAGGGCTTGTGGCTATTGGGTTCACTTTTCCAGACTCTTAGAGCAGAAAAAAAATACTGTTCCCCCCTGAAAAAAAAGAAAATGAAAACTCAGGGCTTCAAATGGGTCAGTTGTTTCATAGGACCCAAATTCATTCCAGATACTTGCTATGCCTTGAGAAAATGTGACCAAAGTATTAAGCTGTAAAAGTCAAAGAACCTTAAAATGTTTGAGACTACAGGCAATGTTAGAGATCATCTGGTTTAGCAGTTATTAACCTTTTGGGGGATAGAGATGATCTAATGTAATTTGAGGGCTCTCTTCCTGAAAACAATGCACATATGCCTATTAATGCAAATGTGCATATAATTTTAGGGAGTTCAGGGATTTCTTCAGCCTCTTGTTAGCAGATTAATTCTTCCAGAGCTAATAGAACCCTCAATGAAATCAGAACTCTTCACTTTTCAGAGCTAAAGTGCCTTGCCCAGGGTCAGATGGCTAACTGGTGTTGGAGTAGAACAAGGACAACATATCTCATTATTTAGAACACATCTGATTAGACTGACCACCCAAATTACAGCAACCCATTATATAAGGGACTTAAAATCATCTACTGAAGTCAACCATCGGGGTTTTCAGTTCTAATTCATGATTATGCCTTACATACCCCCATTAGCAACTTTCTAGATGGGCTTACATTATTAATAAAAGGGACTATTAATTAGGCTGCACTATTTCCATTTGAATAACTGCATTTTCTGATCTGTTGTTTTCCTTGCATTTTTTTGAAATGTTATTTTGAAATGTCAGTGTAATATGTCTGTTTAAGGGGTGGTAGAAAAAATTTTAAGGGCACTTATGATAATCACAGGGATAGTTCTCAGAGCGTCAGATATTCATGCTGCTGTATTAAATTGCTTTAAAGTAAAATGAGATTCTAGGATAAATAGGCTTTAAAATATCTTAGACAGTATCATTTCTATTGAAAGTCACAGGATGGTAATCTAAAGTAGGTGTTGTCAGATTTTCTGATGAGGTAGGCATGCTAATCTTAATCCACAGGTTTAAGGTATGACTTTCCTAGGACCAGTAGACAACTGAAGGTTATCATGTTATGTACCACCGCAATAATGGAGATTATCTATATACTAATATGCAGCCATTATCTTTTCATTTTTGCTATATCAATGGGTGGAAAAAAGTTGACATAGTTCTGAGTTATGAACCCATGACGTTTCTTTTTAATCTCATTTCTCTCTTCACAGGCAGAAGTTGGGTTCATCATTCCTCTTTTGTTCTCTCCCTGTACTTTAAAAATGTCCCCGTCATTGATTTATTAGGCCATATTTGCTCGGTTTGTTTATTTTTCTGTCTTCTCAAATAGACACTTAGCTTGTTAAGGACTGAGGCTCTGTCCTATTGTACTATGAAAACACAGTAACTGGCACAGTGCGTAACACACACTAAATGCTCAGGAAATACCTGTTGAATTCATAACTAACTAAAGGAAGTAAATAAACCAGTGTTCTGCCTATTCCATGGACAGAGGCCTTAAACAAACAAAAATTTTGCCATCTCTTCTTTAAAATAGCTTCTTTTTATGGTGGATTCTACTACATCGGCAAGAATTAAAATGCGGAGGGGGAGGCAGAAGCCGTTGCTGCTTCAGAGATAGAAAAAATTGAGAACATAATAAGCTTATAGAGTCATTGAAATTGATTAGGATATTTGAAAAGGGATGTCTAAGGGATTTGACAGAAATTAGATTTTTATTCTATCTCTTAGTAAACCACAAAGATTGAGTTTCTAAACACAAACGCTATCAATGGGGTTTAAGGTAGAATTGTCTGAGAATCTATGCAGTATTTATAGGTTTTATTAACAGTTCAGGACAGATCTTATTGCTACATCAGATATTCATGGGGAAAGCCATGTTTCCTAAGACATCTTTGCATCCCCAGTACTTAAGTATAAAGTCTGAGACATTGGAGATATATAGAGATAGATCTTTATATATAAAACTTTGTTGATATATATATTAAATTTTGTTGAAATTGGTGTTCACCTATTCAGGTGATTTTTGAGTGGTATTAAAAAAAGACCGACTATCAAATTTATCTCTTTTATCCAACCGCCTGAGAATCTGAGACCCCCATTGCTATAGATTTATTCCTTTAAGTTTTGCTTCCTGTACTTGGAGTTTCTGAAAATAATGCGTTAAATAACATTCTGCAGAATTTCTTAAAACATGTAGCATGATTTTGTGTCTCGTCACTATTGATGTGAAGAGGCGGGGAAGAAAAAAATCACGAGGATAAACGTTATCATTTTGCACAGCATGGACCATTTCCCAAAAGCTCTGTCTCCTCCCTTTCTTGAGAGTACAGAGCCTGAAACATATATTTTGTTCTTATGCCGTGGCTGCCACAAAGAATGATAACAATAATCATCATTCATGATTATTGAGCATTGTCCAAAAAAAACCAACATGAACATTTTCATGTTCTGCAGGATCCGGGTTTTCTGACAAACATTATTGGTAAACTGGCTAAAAGGATAAGTGAGTGGTAAAAGTCCTGAAAGCTAAAGACGGTGAAATATCCTGGGGAGATATACAGGTTTATCTCTGTTGGAGCCATTTGTTCATCTTCCAAAGGGTTGTAAACACCCAAAAACCTCCTCCTCCTTTTCCTAGAGAGGATTTGTTTACATCACAGAGCAAAAGTTTTTCTTTCTTTATTAGGAGGGAGGAGAAGGAGTCGTTTAGCTCCTATATAAGCTCTGAGATTCATAATTTCAGGGCTTCTCTCAAATCCTACTTTGCAAGCACAGGAAATAACTGCCCTCATTGTGTTTCCCCAGTGGAGGACTGGGCACGGGAAACCGATGCTAAGATCACCAGTAAGTAAATAATCAGTCTGCTTCTGATCCAGCAATCTTTGATAACTGTCAGGATAAAATAAGCAAATATAGTTATTATGAACTTATTAAGCCTTTATTCTCCAATTATTGTGCTAAGAGCTCTGGTTAGAATATCATATTTGATCTTCACATATTTTTGCAATGTTGCCACATGAGGTAAGGATTGATTTACAGAGGAAGAGAGGGAGAGTCAGAACTATTAGCTGATCAGCCTAAGGCTACACTGCTCTTATTTAGTTGGGATGCACTTCTACCCTAAGTCGGACTGACTCGTAATCATCCTCCTAAGATGTAGCTTCTAGAGAGCAAGTATTTTGTCTATTTCGTTCATTGCTGTATCTCTAATACCAAGACGAGTGCTTGCTATGCAGTAGGTCCTCAATAAACATGTGTCAAATGATGGCTGTACTATTGTGAGGAGTTAGGAATGTGGGTAACATTCTTGGGAACTAACTTTCAGTTAGCAAGTCACTAACAGAGCCATCTTATAGAATAGATTTCATACAATGTGTTCTTTTACAATTTTTAAGGAATATATTCATAATTGGAAAAATTGAGAAGCTTAAAATAAGTCACAGATAGAAAACACTGAGATTTGGTATAGATGGTTTGTGTGTAAACTGAATTCCTTCTAAATGGAGTAAAAGAAATGTGTTTGTTGTTATACACTAAGCAAAGAACATTGTTGTCTCAACAAAGTAAAGATTAATTCTTTGTATCATAATCATGATTAGTATGACAGATTCCTGAGAAAGTAATAAAATGTAGTTCGGTTTGGCTGATTATGTTAGAATAAAACTTCCATGAACAAAATTAACATGTGAAAGACAGGAGGGAGGATTTGACCTTAGGAAGTAAATGTATTTACTGCATAATTTCCATGAAACCTATTAATTACTATGATGAATTGTGTTAAAATATATACTCCAACCCCCGGTCTTCTTGACCTATAGGCTATACAGCAGGGGTCCTCAAACTTTTTACACAGGGGGCCAGTTCATTGTCCCTCAGACCGTTGGAGAGTGCACACAGTGGGGCCAGGATGAGTCGGCTGCTAAGCAGGACAGGCAGCGGCGGCAAAAACACCCAGCAGGCCAGATAAATGTCCTAGGTGGGCAGCATGTGGCTCCCGGGCTGTAGTTTGAGGATATCTGCTATAGAGTTTGGAACCATTATCTCTGGACATACAGACACTAAAACTGATTTTTTAAAAATATATATATATATGAATAACAAGATATAGATATATGCAATTATAAGATTTACAGTAGCTGAAGAGCATATGAATAATAAATTTGGATATTGGGTACATGGCTATGATAATTAATGACAAACCGGGGAACAACTTCAGCTAATGGAAAATATAAACACAGGTTTTAATTGGGCTAAAGGGACTCCTAGTGCTGTTAATAATGGATTTTGAAATACACAAATGTCCTCTGTCAACCACTTTCAATAAAACAGTGGACCAAAAAGACGTTTTTGTGCCAGCTTTAATCCATACATAAGCACTGCATTTGCTATTAAATTATTGACTTTACTTCTTATTTATTATTTTATTTGTTTGAGCTCAGCGACTTACATACATTGTTAATTCTCACTTTGGCATTGACATCTCAGTGGATATATGATTAATTTTAGAAAGACAGAGTCATTATTGTTTCTTTCAAATCAAAAAAATTCTGAGGATGATGGAATTTTTCTGGATAAACATGCTAAAATTATTATTATTTATTCTGATTCTTTTTCAGCAGGAACTATCTTTTCATACCAAGTAGTAAGAAGCTACTGAGTGTTAATGAGAAATTAACTTTGAGACTTCAAAGATTAGAAACCTACCCACTTTCTTCTCTTCTATGCCCTGTTACCATCTTATACTTTTCCTCCTTTTACATTTTTAAGTAATTTTATTTATGGAATTTCCAAGCTTTTTAGTCCTAAACATGGAGTTTCTCTTCTATCACAAATCTCTAAGATTTTTCATTCTTTGCTTCTGCTCTCCTGAATTTTTTTTTAAGTGAATGTTCCCACTGAAAGACAGGGCAACCTCCTGGATTTGGAAATGGGCAAGGATTTGGGTCTGAATGCAGAGACTTTGTCACTAAAAAATCTGGAAAGAGAGGTGATAGAAGGGTGTTCATGGTCATGAGTCTGGAAATGGAAATATCTTGGCATTATAGTTGTGGCTTGATTAAAATAGAAATCATCTAAAACTCTAAACTCAAGACATTTGGAATGGCTACCAAGCATTGATACTCTATCTGGGGTGCAAAATGAATCAGAAAAAGGGCACATTGGGTGTACAGTCCCATAAATGCATGAAAGAAGTTTCAGAGGTAAATGACACACCTTGAGGTACCAAACCAAAATTTCTTGTGTACAATAAAAAAAAGCTGTGCAAAGGCTAGTAAGATATTTTCAGAGCACAGACTGGCTTTCTTTTAGAAAGCCACATTTGCAGGAGGGGGTCAATTGGTGAGACCAGGCGAAGAAATCAAGACTTTACATTATGATCAACTATGGAGTTGGCTATCTCCATCCACTGGGGAAAAAATATAAAAGAATAGTAGGTCATGATTAAAATTCCTGCTAGTCTAGACCACAACCTTAGAGTCTTCTTTCATACACACTTCTGGTAAAGATTTAGTTGAAGAAAACCTGATTTTATTAAAAGATGAATGACATAAAAAGGAGCCAGAATAAGATGTAAACCAAGATATTATTAAAAAAAAAAGATTTGGAAAAGTAAAAACAAACGGCAGGCAAAGCATACACAACAGAAAATGAATCTCATGGAAGGCCCCAAGGAACCTATGTAAACAAAAAGTCAGCCTTCCATATATGTGGGTTTCACATTCTGCCAATACCGTATTTTAGGTCTGCCATTTAGTTGAAAACATCCACCTACGAGTAGATCCTTGCTGTTCAAATTGAGAAATGATAGAAATATTCTCCCTGGAAGCAATAACAAAGCAAAGGTATGCACTATGGTCATGCTAGATTTGTCTGGCAGGACTATTCAACATAATAAGACAGTAGAAAGAAATTAAAGATGTACTAACGCAAAAGAATGAGTTAACTTATTATGTTTGTATACCTGGAAAACCTAGGAATAAACTTAATATGAAATATGCAAGGTCAATATGAAGAAAACAAAAATTCTATTAATGAATAAAAATAAAGACTTCAAAAAATGCAAACCTAGAGTATGTCCTGAAATAAGTCAATATCATAAGGATTCCAACATAGAATTTTTGTAATTAGATAACCTGAAAAGGAAAGTAATGAGAGTTGGGGAGATTACTATAAGAAACAAAATATACAACTATAAAAATTAATTCAGTGTGGTACTGTCTCATGAATAGTGAGATAGACAAATTGAACCGAAAAGAAAGTACAGAAATAAATCCAAATGCCCATAGGTATATTTTGATAAGTATGACTTTTTAGACTGAAGTAGGAAAGATATACCAATCAATAAACATTGTTGAGATTAATTGTAGCCATGGGGAAAGAAAATACTGGATTTATACATCACACTTTAAACTAATCTCCAAATTAAATATTTAAATAGTTTTAAGAAAACAAAACTAGAGAAATATTGATAGAAATCACTGGAAAATATTTTTATAATCTCAGGCATTTTAAGTATGACATAAAACCCAGGAGTATGAAAGAAAAGATTGATAAATTAACAAAAACTTAACATTTTTGCATAGCAAAATCTACCGTAATCAAAGATAAGGTAAATGAAAAGCTGAGAAATACATTTGCAACTCTTATTACAAAGGATTAATATAAAGATGAATTTAATATTGCAATAATAGAAATGCAATAAAACTGAGAGAATTTTTTTCTTATCAGATTGGCAAAGATGAAAATTTGATACAACACATGTTTGAGGGTGAGAAAACAACCCTTCAGCTTCTGTGGAAGGCAATTTGACAATACGTTTTAAAACCCAGAGTACATGTGACCATGATGTATGGTAGCACTTCTTCAAAACTCTATCACACATGTATACTGAAACACACATAAAATGACATGAGTGAAGATCATCCTTTTCAACTGCATTTCTAACAGCAAATCATTAGAAATTTAAATGCTGTTTATTAGAAAACTGGTTAAATAAGTTGCAGTACATACACATGGGAATTATAGTGCACACACAATAAGAATATAGTAATAAAATATGGAAACAAAAGTTAGAGGAATAGTAGGTATGAGAATAAAACATAAGTGAAAATTTGGAGAAAATGGGTAAAACAGCATGAGTTGGGACGTTGGCAGAACTCCGCTATTAGATGCTTTTCCCAATTCATGCTTTATGTCAACAAAGGAAACTGCTATTTAAATATTTAGTGGATTCGTGTAGTTTCTTTCACTCCAACATTTGTTTGCTTGTCTTTCCTTCCTCCCCCAGTGACAAAACAAATGATATAATAAGATTGAGCACACAAAGAAAGAAACATAAAGGCGACTGCAGCCTTAGTGAGTTTGTTAGGCAGCCAGCATCTAGCATAGTTTCTATCAAGATATAAATAAGTAAGAAGCGATTGTTCCAGCCTTCTGTCTCTGGTATCACAGTTTAACTGAAAAATCCAGTATTAGATATTACACTGTGTTTTACTGTATTTCCCGTTTTACTATTATTTCACATTTGCTAACATCTTCTTTCTTGATAGAAGAAGCAATAGTAAATGCATGCCTTTATGTTCAATTTCTCTAGTTAATATGTGAAAATATATATAATTTCTATTCAGATTTACTGAAACGAAAGCTGAGTAGAACACTTTAGCTATTAGAAAAGTTTCAAGAGTAACTTGTAGAAAACAAAAAAGATTCAGTCAACATTTTGTAAAGTTAAACAGTATTCTATTCAAAGGTAACAGAGACTAGGACATTAGGTAAAGGGTCTCATAGTTTATGGGCACCTACACATATTGATATAAAACCTAGTGACAGAAACTGCAGATAAAAAAATGTCATCAAATTCTGTATTAGTTTCTAGGACTTTAACATATCTTTTTGGGGGACACGATTCAACCCATAATAGTCCACCCTCTGGCCCTACAAAATTGGTGTCCTGCCCACATGCAAAATATATTCACCCCCTACCAACACCCCAAAAATTCTTCAACATCCAGCATCAACTGCCATCTAAATATCGTCAATTTAAAGTTTCAAGTCTTATCATATAAATCAGGGGTCCTCAAACTTTTTAAATGGAGCCAGTTCACTGTCCCTCAGACTGTTGGAGAGTGCGGTGCACATTCCACACATGCGCACTGTGGGCCCGGGATGAGTCGGCTGCTAAGCAGGACAGGCAGTGGTGGCAAAAACACCCAGCTGGCCGGATAAATGTCATCAGCGGACCACATGTGGCCCGCGGGCCGTAGTTTGAGTACCCCTGAATTATCCAGATCAGTTATGGGTGAGACTCAGGGTATGATTCTTCCTAAGGCCAATGGTTAAGTTTACTGGTAAATTTTATTAAAGGACTTCTGACTTATAAAAGATCTAAGTCCAAAGACCATATGTACCAATTAGCAAAATCGATGGGTAAAAATTATTCTTAAATGCTACAATGATTGAGTCTATAGAAACAATTTCAAGCCTAAATTCTAGAGATGAAAGCCTATCATTTTGTAGTTTTCAGAAGCCATTTTTACTTCTATTAACCTAAACACAGGTTTTATCTGTATAATAATCAAAGAGAAATTTTTTTTATCTGTCTCAGTATCACACAGCAAAGCCCAATTCAAACTCCGAACACTAGTAACTGAACCCACTCAGTACAAGGTGCAACCCTTACCCAACCCTACTGAAGCTGTTCCAAACTTCTACCCAATTGTCTTCAGGATTTATTGTACAGAAAATCCCCCCCACACACACACACACTTTTTTATAGAATAGTCATGAATGGTACATATGACACTAGTGTTTGGTGAAACATAATTGGAGAAGGAAGTATTCTTAATATGTCTTAAGTATGACATTTTTCCTCTATAAATGATGTCTTTTTTTTCAGCCATACATGAGTTAGAATCTTAGAATGTCAGCACTACATAAGAGATCACATGCTCCTTTTATAAATGCTCATACTGAACCCCAGTGTGTTTCTCCATCGGTTTTGTAGGATCATAGAGAGGGGTGTGCTCATAGTCTCTAAATTTCCTCCATATTAGTAAGAAAAGCTTCAGAGACACAAGACAGTGGGATGCTAATGTCAGAAATCTGGGGGAGGGAGGATTCAAAGGGAGAGATTGAATATACAAATGGTCAATGAGCAGACCATTTATGATAAGGGAATTCTGACTCACAACCTTTGCAGAAAGCCAACCTATAATGGTCAGTATTGAGGTAAGAATTGAGACCTTTCCTTTTTTTTAGTTTCAAACTCAGGACCAACAAGGGAAGGCCCAATATGTTCCTGAAACTAATCACATAAGATGCCCCCTCCTAGACATTCCATCTCTAGCTTCTCCATACCAAAAAATTTCAATCAGAGGATATCTGAAGATTTCCCTTTTGCTTTTTTGACTATAAAGCTTTCCCACTCGTCTGCCTACCTTTGAATCTCTATGAAATGCAGGAGATGGTGGCTGATTCCTATGCTACAGCAAGCTCTAAATAAATAGCCTCTGCTTCTCCTCGTTTGAGTGCTATTTATTTCCACAAAAGGTAGCAGCACTTTACCTGAAAAGCAGGAGAAAATAGCTCAGATAAAAATCCAAACCTGGGTCATTTACTCTTGGGTACAGTGGAAGACATGAGTAGAGAGCAGTGTTTTCTCTAAACAGCTCCATTGGATTTATAGAAAGTGCATGATTACAAAGCCAGAGGAACCTTATTTTTCTATATGTTCAGGAAAGAACTTCCTAAAAAGCAATTATAACAATTAAAAGTATGGAAAGTGCTAATTAATCTTCACTTGTCACATACTTGCTGTTTAGAAGGATGATTACAATTGAAGTATGGCAGGCCAAATCCTGTTAGTGCTCAAATAATCCAATAACCCAGAGTAGCTCCATAAATTTCAAAATTCCCACTGCAGCCAAATATGCCATCTCCCAAAATGACATTCTTAAGCGATCCCTAAAATTTTACAAAGAATGCATGAACTCTTTATTTAAATGAATCAGAGTCATGCATCATGTTTATTCACTAGATGAGGTATGTTCAGAGGCAACATACCTCCACCTAGAAATACAAATGATGTGGAGAATGACATGCTGATAGCATTTTATTAGGAGCCAAAAACTGGGTCACATCAGCAAATATTTATTTTAATGTGTTCAAGTCTGTGCATGAATTTTCCTAAGCAAAGAAGTTCTTTAAGTGTGTTGCTTCTTATTTGAAGAATTTTTGTAAAACCCTGTTCAATGATTCAGTAATTAATCTCTATCAGTCATTTCACTGGAATTATCATACGTTAAAGAGAATGAATTTAAGGTAAAATAGGTGAGGCCTCACGAGCAAAATAATTGCAAGAGCTAAGGCCTTACCAGCAAAAGATACACAGGAGATTCTCTCTGCCTTATAATCTCAATGTGTGTATCTCTCACAGTATCTGTGGTATTAACACTTCAAGGCACTTATTTGTGTACATGTCTGCCTTCTTCTGATGGACCTTAACTTCCTTAAGGATAAAAACAGTACCTTTATTAGAGCCTTAGCTTGAGTATTCTAGCACCTTGTTGCCAGCCTAAAATATAAATACACATAGATTGAGTAAATAAATAAGTGAATAAAATTGTCATTTTCCATTATGTCCCTCCCTTGGCACTGGCTATCATTTCTGACTACATTAGGGAGCAGGAATGTCTTAGAAAACATAAAAGCATGGTCATAGGATTTAATTAAAAGGTGAGTTACTATTCTGATGTATATTAGCTTTGAACATTTAAATGAATTAACTACAGAGAGGTTAACTTTAGTCTCAAGAGTTTTTTTTTTTTTTTGTCTTATTTATTTTTATATTATTTTTCTGCTTAGGTTTGATGTCTCAAGTTTTTAGTTGGTATAGAACTAAAAATAAACATATGCTCAAGCAAGGCAGGAATGGCATTGTAACTGAATTTCACCAACAGATATTAAAATTTTTCATTCCATCTCAAGAGAGGCAGGAAATGCCATACCTTGGGAGAAAAAACAGATTGGCTTAAATTCATCATGGGAATTCTGTGATAAGCACATAGAAAAGATATAGAACAGTGAACATCTCCATAGATTTTAAAGAACCCCAGCACAACGATTGTATATATTAAGCTTCTTGGTTGATAGTCATACCTTGCTGATGGATTTACCTGCTTTAGGAAAACATTGCTGAGTGTTCACTTGTGCTCTGTGTATGAACACACATTTGAAAGTTCTGGGGAGACTCTGAGATGATTCATGCATCACATGATAATTGGACACTAATAATAAATAACAAGCTGTCTACCTATTCTGTGACTATTTTATGAGACAACATGATGATTCTCAATTCAGCTCTGCCATGAGTTAGGGCCACCATGCACTTAGTGGACCTCATCTTCCTCCTCCTCTTATAATACAGTGTACCTAGTTGGGTTCTGAACACTTTCTCACTTGAAAATTTAAAATTATTTCTTTGAGAAGCAAAACCTTATTAAGATGATAGAAAACATTGCTTCTTGCATTTACTTTTTCTCAGTGCTGTAGTCAATACAAGAAGGGCATCATACTCAGTTTCAGATCATATTGTCCCTTAATGGAAACCACAATAATAAATAATGCTTAAGAGATTTGTAACAGAAAGATTCTTGTTTTTTACTGCTAATATACCAATCACACGGGGTGATATTAATTAACTAGATGAACTTTCCAGTTTCAGTTTGATTTGGCTGCAGTGTTAGGAGCTTGATTTCCACACTGATACTTTAGATCCAGTTGCTACTTCTCTCTAAATAAGAGGTGTTTACATCAGGAGTTTGTAATTAAGAACAAAAATTCTATATGGAGAAACCTTACTTTGTCCAAAGCTTCTTTTATACTCTAGATATGTGCTTAAAATTTTAGTAAATTCAGATTTTAATAAATTGAATAATTCAAATAGGCAAAAGTATTATTTATTTGGAATCATCTACGATAATGAATAAATAAGACTTACCCCTAAATACTGACTCCAGTAGGAAAATATGGAAACTTGGGAAAAGAAATATTTATTGCCTGCTCTACCAAATAGTATCTTAATTTAAATCATTGAACCATAGCATTTTAAAGATGAGTGTGATTTTTTTTAATTACCCACTCCAAAATTCTTATTTCACATAAAATAAAACTTAGGTTATAGCTGCTTTAAGAAAAAGAAAGAAAGAAAAATATAAATTTGGACTTCACACGAA
Organism: Mirza zaza; assembly: GCA_008750895.1. NCBI lineage: Eukaryota > Metazoa > Chordata > Mammalia > Primates > Cheirogaleidae > Mirza > Mirza zaza. The sequence continues at coordinate 19,999 of VSMD01034214.1, forward strand.
GAACAGGGTGTTGTTAGAGCTGCCATTGTTCACTCTGACTTTTAGTGAGAGCTCCAGAAAACCCATTCTGGTGACAGAGCTGGAATTAAGCAGGATCTGAGAACTGGCAAAGGTTAAACTGACTTTTAAAAGACTGATGCCATAAGCAAAAAAGCCAATATATTAATTTGAATTAAAGATTTTAACTATAAACCAAAGAGGAAAATCATACTGATTGATCTGTTTATCCCCCACCCTTTTTTTTTTTAAAGAAAATCTACAATGAACAGTATTGTTAAGCATAACTCCAAAGCAAAGGATTTTAATGCCTGGTGTCATTGAGTCACGAGGACAATGAACCTATGTTAGAAGGATGTAACTTAAATCTACCACAAACAGGCTTGTGCCCTAAATTTCACACAAATTTACACACATTGTAAAGGTCATCAATATTTTCCATATTGGTATATGGAATGATCAATTCTCAGTCTTATTTTACTTGACCTATCAGCAGTAAATGACAGTGATAATCTCTCCTTGAAACAGTCTTTTCCAGAACCCCTTCTTTCTGGTTTTCCTATCTCTCAGGATGCTCCTTCTCTGTCTCCTTTGCTGGTTCCCTGTCTTTTTTCTGACTTCTTAACACAAGTCCCGCAGAGCTTAGTCCCTGAAAGTCTTCTCTCCTGTGTCTGCTTTTCACACCCTAGGGCAGTGATTCTCCAAGTGTGGGCCTCAGACCTGCAGCATCAGCACGACCTGGAAACTTGGAAGAAATTCAAATTTTCACATCCCTCCAAAGACCTAATTAATCAGGAAACGGGGATTAGGGTCCAGCAAGCTGAGTTTTAACAAGCACTGCACGTGATTCTCTTGAATAATAAAGTTTGAAAAACATTTCCCTGGAGGGTTTTTATAGCATCTGAACTATTAATACCATCTGTAATGTGTGAACTCAAAAAATGTTTTTAATCTGTAGCCTTGTCTCCTTCCTCTAAAATCCAGGTTTATGTATCACTGCTAATTTGATCTCTACTCTTGAATATGTAATAAGCATTTCAACCATTACATGTCAAAGCTAAACTTCTGACAATTCCCCATTTTTTTCTACTTTTAGTATTCCTTATTTCAGTTAATGATTCATTCCTTCCAATGGCTCAAGTCAAAATTTTTTTTTATTTCAGCATATTATGGGGGTACAAATGTTTAGGTTACGTGTGTTGCCTTCCCCCCATGTCTTCAAGTGTGTCCATCCCCCAGATGGTGCACATTGCACCCATTATGTATGTATATACCCATCTGCCCAATGCCCCATAAATGTTATTCCTATATGTCCACTTAGGTGTTGATCAGTTAATACCAATTTGCTGGTGAGTACATGTGGTCAAGCCAAAATTTTTAGTGTTATCACTGATACCTCACTTTTTCTTATACTCAATATCTGATTTACCAGAAAATCCTATTGGATTTAAAAATATATCTAGAAAACGTCTGTATCTTAGTACCTCCACTGCTACCAGCCTTGTCAGATCACCATCATTTTTCAGCTGAGTATGTGCAATAGGATCCTTAGTGTAGGTATCTTTCCTTATCTTTCTAGGTAGGTATCCTTCCTTATCTTTCTGTAGTCTAATTTCACCAAAGAAAACAGAATTCTTTAAAAACAGAATTTAGGAATTTATTTCCACTTTGATGGAATAAGCCCACAGAATCCAATTCTCCTGCTAATTACAATAACAATTGCCTTTTTTATTTCAAAGTATTAATATTAAGGGGGTACAATTGCTTTTGGTTACGTGGATAGCTTTTGTAATGCTCAAGTCACCCAGATAGTGTGCTCTACAAAAAGAATGCTAAAGAAATTTTTCAGGTTGAAAAGAAATAGTATCAGAGAGAAATCCAGAAACAGAAATCTGTTTGTTAAGAGTAACAAAAGCAGTAAGTAGCTGGGTGCACCTAAAAGTCAATTTTCCCCTCTTTATGTTATAATTCTATTATCTATTACATCATATATATTGCATCCTTGTAAGGTAATTTTACAATTTTGACTTTAAACAGGAATGCATATTTTAAAGAACTTAAGAGGGAAAAATTGAAATTGTTATGCATTCCTAAAAGAAAATTCCAGGTCACATGGTTTTAATATTCAAGGAAGAAATGATACTGATCTCACAGAAAAGTTTTAAGAAATTAGAGAAGGAGTGATCAGTGCTGAACTCCTTTTGGAGAAGGCCAACATAACCCTAATACCAAAATCAGATAAAATTACACACCAATGTCCTTCATGAATATACATGTAGAAATTCTTAACAAAACATTAACAAATTGAATCCAGTAATATACAATAAGCATAATGCATCATGAACAAGTAGTATGTGTATCCAATGAATGCAAGGTTTGTTGTTTAAAAATTCATCAGTGTAGCTTAACATATTAACAGAATAAAGGAGAAACACCATATGACTCAGTAAATGCATTTGATAATATTTAACAACAATTCATACAAAAACTCTCAACATGCTAGGAATAGTAGAGAACTTCCTGAAACTGATAAAGTCCCTGTAAAAGAAACACATAGTCAACATCATATTTGGTGATAGATTGAATTGTTTTCTCCTGAGATTGGGAACAGAGTAACAATTCATCTTCTATTCAATATCGGACTGGAGATCCTAACTATTGATATATGTGGGGCTCCGGAGGAAACTGGGGGATAATAAAGGGAATAAAGATTAGAAAAGGAAAAAGGAAACCCTTTTTTATTTGTAGGTGACTTGATTATTTCAGGAAAAAATCTCGGGGGATTGAAATAACTGAATCTAATAAATTAACTCAGCAAGGTGACAGGACATAAAATTATTATTTAAAAATCAATGGTAATCTTTATACTAGAATACTCACTATTGGAAGACTTGTTAGGAAGATAACTCTTCTCAAATTGATCTATGGATTCAATTCTAGAATGCTTTAAGAAATTGACTCACTGATCCTTAAAATTAATATTAATATATACAGAAATACAAAGGATCTAGAATAGCCAAAGCAATTTTTAAAATAATGAATAAAGTTGGAGAACTACTCTAATTTTGAGGTTTATACTAAAGCTACAGTCACTTAAAAGTTTCACACTGCTTAAAAATTAAGCATATAGCATAATAGAACAGAATAGAATGTGTAGAAGTAGACCCACACATATATGGTCAGTTGATTTTCAACAAATACAGAAAGGTAATTCAATGGGAAAAGAAGTCTTCCCAGCAAATGCTGAGTCAACTGAATATGTATGTCTATAAAAAATTGACGCTTTCCTCACACCATATGCAAAACTTAAATTGAAGAAGATCACAGATCTGAGATCATGGACCTAAAAGATCATGTTTTATGTAAAACATAAATTATAACAAATTTTAGAAAAGAACATAGGAGAAAATATTTCCATACTTGGGACAGCCAAAGCTTTCTTAGGGAGAATACCACCACCACAGAATACATGAGATAAATTATAAATGGGTCTCTGTTAAAATTACAAACTTCTGATCTACAAAAATACCATTAAGAAAATTAAAAGGCAAGCCACAGATGGGAAAAAATATTCACAAAACATATATCTGATAAAAGGCTTGTGTCCAGGATAAATAAGTCTCTTACAACTGAACAATGACAATAAATTTAAAAAATGGACAGTTGATTTGAATAGATTCTTTATAAAAAGAAGACACGCATATGGCCAAGCATATCTACCATGCCCTACAGAATTAGTCATAAGATGAATGCAAGTTGAAACCACAGTGAAGTACTCTACACACCCATTAGAAAAGCTACAATTACAGAGATCAATAATACCTAGTGTCAATGAGGATGAGAAACAATAGGAATTTCTCCTATACTGCTAGTGGGAAATTAAAATGGTAAAACCATTTTGAAAAACAGTTGGGCAGTTTCTTGAAAAGTTGAATACATGACTTCCATTCCCCCCAGACTTTCTACTCCTAGGAAACAAAACTTACATCCACACGAAGACTTAAATCTTTAAATGTCAGTAAGATCTACTCTGGCCACCTCATTTAAATTGGAATCTTCCCCGCTTCCCTGCAGTTTCTGTATACTGCACCTACCCTACTTTATTTTTCCCAAGAAAATTGTCACATTATAACTTTTATTATGTATATTATCTGTCTAACGTTACTAGAACATAAACCTCATGAGTGCAGGTATTCTTGCCTGTTTTTATTCATTTCTCTTTCCCTAGAACCTAAAATAATATCTGGCGCCCAGAAAGTGCTAAAGAATATTTGTTGGATTAATGAGTTTGCATCAAGAAGTAGCCAAGAATCATGTGTCCTAAACCTGAGAGTAACAAACCAACAGTTTGATCTTCTTTAGGCTTTCCATTTCTGGAGTCTGTTTCCCTATCAAACAGTTATCAGCAATGTAATTAGTCAGATTCTAGCTTTATTCCTTATAATCCTAATCTAGTGTGATTTCTTTGGACAACATCTTTATTCATCTTGACTGAATTTGAGGTGGTGAAGGTGGTAGTGTCATTGATGATAGCAGATAACATTTAGGAGAGCACACTCTATGTGAAAATTCCTACCGATGCTTTATATGCATTTCTTTTAATAGTTGATGTGCAGTCTACTGACATTACATCTGGAAGAATGCTAAACTGCATTTAAACATAAACTTCCAGACACCCATCCATGAATTTTGATGATGGAGGAAGAGGAAATAAACACTAGAATCAAGAATGCTGTGAATTTTCACCAGATAAAAGGAATGATTTTGTCCTTATTGAGTTATCTTATTATGAACTCCAAGGTGAACATGTTCCATATTTAAATAAAGCCTTCACTATTAAGTTAACAGTGATACAAAAAGCAGAATGGCAAGTATGTGATTGTATTAAGTTGAGGCAGCAACAATTTAATTCATATTTGTAACAGAAACAAGTACAATGGTATTAATATTTCATTCTTAAGAAATAAGTAGTTTGAAGCATGAATCCCAGTTGCAGGACTTAATTATGATTACCCTTCCTATGTAAAAACTTAAAAAGTGAAATAGTCTGATTGTACCATTATGCTTAAATTTCTTCTTCTGATCCTCAGTGTCGATCACAGAGGATTTGGGAAACGAAAGATCTCTGTTCTCTTTAGAAGCTCATTTTTAATCACCTGTCAAATGCAATGGCTGAGTGGAGAGAATGAGAGAAATGATAAGATTCAAGCTGCACAATCAACAGATCTAAGAACTTTCAATTTCGCCAATTTTGTGAAAATTAAAAATAGAGTACATTTGAAGGTATCTTAAAAAGGCAAATGAAAGCATAATAATAATTTATAAAGTCAGCTCTAAGGGAAAAGCTGAAAAGCTGTTTGAAAAGGATTTCTATTGAAGTAGTATAACAGTAGGTGAAATCTCTATGTGGTGTTTATCTCTGAATACATGCTCTCTCAATCATGGAAAAGAATAATGACCATCATGTGTCAGTTTTTTCTTAGCATATTAACTAAGGAAAGAAAACTCTTTAAAAGTTTATTTTGACATCATTCCATGACAGAATCTCATAAGGATCTCAGTATTTGTACTACTGATTTAACTTCTCTAATCTTACCTCTATTTTTCTCCAAGGTCTCAGAATTTATACCTGAAATTTTATAATCACCTAGACTGCTATTTGGTCTTCCTTTCTTTCCTTCCCAACAGCCTCCTGGTTTCCATTCCTGGCATCACCCGGTGTGGGTCAGGGGCTTCTGACCTGATTCTAGAACCACTGCTTTCAACTGGGTTTCTCTTCCTCTCATCTTTCCCCAGTTTTCATCAGCACCATAGGTTGAGTTCTCTGGAGATGATGTTTGGGGATAAGATCTTTAGGAGGTATCAACACCTATAAAGAGGAAGAGGAAGGAAGCAGGACTGGAGAGGAAGAAGGCAAACTGTGAGGCAGGTTCAACAAAGTATAATGTTTAAAGTAAAGACCAAAAATAATGTGCAAAGTATCTAACATAATACCAAACACAAAAACATGAGAGTAATAATATATGATTATGAAAATGCCAATGGTCGATCACATTGGGGCTAAAAGGTCCAACAATGGCCTTTTTCCTAATGATTCTCACATGACTGTCTCTAGCACAAGTTATTGTAAGTTTGCATTCCATACGTTTTACTGCCTGTTGGACTTACATACCTGGCTCGCATCAACTGGCCCAAAGCTAATTCACAATTTTTCTCTCTGAGCCTGCTCTTTCTGTCAAAATCAACGCAGTCTTCTCAGTGAGTAATCTTAGTAACTCACACCAACGGAAAGAAATAGAAGACTTGATAATATAAAATAGTAAAGATGTGCTTAAATTTATTTTGTATGTATGCTTAAATATGAGGAAATCTAATGTTGAACAAACTTGCATCAGATAAATTGATAAAATCACAATATGAAGATTTCACTTACCTAAAAAGGTACTGAGAAATTGCTCAGTTTTCTCTTAATTGTTCACCTCTCCCTGAAATCATTTCTCTGTTTAATTTCATTTTCCTGCTGAAGTAAAGTCTCAACCCACAGCTCCCATCTTTTGTACTTTTACTAGGACAACGACAGTGGTTAATGATAATTTGAAGAACTTTACTTTTATAATGAAACAATTTGAAAATTAACTAAAAATGATAGAACAATTGCTAAAATGTCCGTAAAGCAGAAAGTCTTCAAAATGCATTAAAGGATATGAACTAATCAAGGAAACAGAAACAAAAACAGAAAGTAAAACCTAAGTGTTGCTTCAAATAAATTACAATATGCTCTTATCTAAAGTCAAACTCAAAGTCTTCTTTATACACTCATGTTCTGCTTCTCTTGTCTCTCGATCTACAAGGACACCTTGATTTGGGTCATTAGTTGGCCTTGTGCAGGTTGAGTATTCTTTATTCAAAATGCCTGGGAACAGAATTGTTTTGGATTTCAGATTTTGGAATATTCACATATACACAATGAGATATCTTATGGATGGGACCCAAGTCTAAACATGAAATTTGTGTTTCATATATACCTTATACACATAGCCTGAATATAATTTAACACAATATTATTAATAATTTTGTGCATGAAACAAAGTTTGTGTACATTAAACCATCAGAAAGCAAAGGTGTCACTCTCTCATCTACCCATGTAGACAATCTGTGATTGTTTGGCATCACCATCATTCCTGACTTTGAATGTATATGCTACTGACAAGCAATCACTTTCCTACACTTATTTACACATAAGTACTTAACAGTATAAAAAATATGATATACCATTAATACAGTGAACAGCTAATGTCCTCAGGGTAACTTGTAGCATCATGTCAGCATTCAAAAATTTGAGATTTCGGATTTCAGATTTTCAGACTTGAGATGCTCAACCTGTATCACTATTTAAAAGATCAGACATTTTTTAGTAGGGTTCAAAATGACGCTTATGGATACATTTCTAAGTTAACCACTCTGACCAGTCCATCTCTAGTAAATTTCTTACGCATAAATATTGTGATCTTTATGCATTTTTATCCAAACTTGCCCTTTCAAGTTCTACTAGATGGCAACCAATTGCCTACATTTTTAGAGCTGTGTCAACTCCTCTACAAGGATGGATTTGTTATCCTGGATTCCAGATTCTGCTTCACTCTAAGTTCCCCGTGATAAGATCTTGACTGTATCTTCTCTTGGCTTGGATTAGATTGGTTTCTCTGTCTCAGATCATTACTAAGAGACTCACATTCTTGCTTGGCCATTTCCAGCCTAGTGACCTTTGTATATAACTGTTTAACACCAAAAATTTCTCTGGCTTCCTGGCCCTGTTCCTCCAAAAGTGTTCCATCTGGAAGCATTCAAATCAGGAAAGTTACAAATGTGACTCCGGCCAAGGACCCTAGTAGTTGTCCCCTTGTTGTTCTTCATTTGTCCCTTCCTTTTCCCCAGCTTGAATCCCTGCTACACATGCTGTTGGTTTGAACTTCAAGTGCAGAATATTCATCTTCTACTGCCTCTCTCAAGAGTTCACAATAGGCCCTATTACCCTATTGTGTCTAGTAAAAATGTAAAAATAATTCTACCGTCTTTAAGCTCTCTAAAATCTGGCTCATTGCTAACAATTCAATATTGATTTTTTGTGATTTTCCCATAAAATCCATAAATCCATCTAATTCAGACTGCCTGCTTTCTTACACTCTTTTTCCAGCCAACCTCCTGAAACCCTCTGTGATCTTGACCAAGGTCTACTATTCAGTCTATTAGAATTCCCTTCCACCTTCTCTTCATTTATCAATTTTCACTCAACCTCAAGAACTCAGGGCCTCAGTTCTACCTCCTGCGTGATACTTTCCCTGATGGCTCAGCCTACAGAATGTCTTTCCTGGTGGGCATTTTTCTGTGTTAAGCTTTTATTGACAATTTATCAGACAATTAATACCTTTTAATATAACACACTATTAGGAAATAGTCTGCATTGATAATCTTTTTATAATAGCAGCATTTAATATAGTTATATATAATGTGAGATTTCATGTATGCATTTTTGTCATCAGCTAGCTTCTAAGCATCTTATGGGTCATTAATATTTCTCATGTTAAGTAGTATTTAGTAAAGATATGTATAACTTTATTATTAGCATTGAATATACAGTAGGCACTCAAATGCTTGAGTCCTAGGTCACTGGGTTTTCAGTACATCCCAAAATATTAATGAGGATTTTTTTTACAATTAGATGATACTATTTCCCCTATCCTTTTAATTATTATATAAGTAAACTTTATTTTGTTCATCCTCTGACTATATATATATATATATATATACACATATATATATATATATATATAGCTATGAGCATCATCCAAAACATTTGGTTTGTGCTCTTGGGGATTAGCATAGTTTAAAATTCCTGTTTTGTAGATTCCTTATACTCTAGCCTTTGCTGTTCACATAAGACAGTGGTTTTCATACCTTGGTATGTTTTGGGAGCACTTCTGCTTCAGTAGGTCTGGGGTGAGGTTTTAGAATTCACAAGTATAAGATGTTCACAGATGATGCTGTAGCTGTCACACTTTTAGACCACTTGACCACACTTTAAGAACCACTGACCTAAGCAATAAGAAAACCAGATATAGGACCAAATTCTTTATTGGCAAAGGATATGGGAAAAAATTGGGAAAATGCCAAAACAAAAATTCCAGAAGCAGAATACATTTTCAAGAAAGAACATTGCTCTCCTATATTACAAGTCTGTGTCTATTACTTTTCAGATCCTCTCTTTACAGCCTATCCATCTTCAACCAGCTGAAAGTTTGCTATTCTCCTTGTTTGTTGCATATTGTGCTCTTTGAAAAAAAGGAGACTGATTTTATGCTTTTTTTTTTTTTTTGTAGTTGACACTTTCAAAGAAATGAATGAACGGTTTCTTGCTATAATAGTTTAATTCAATTGTATTTTTGCTTAAAATATTTTTTCAACTTTACACACTATGATATACAATGTTGGAAGAAAACATTCTTGGTATTTACTTGGTATCTGTTCCTAATTTAAAATAGCAAATTTTCTTCCTGGGAGAGGTAGTATATATGGGTTCTAGATGCAATTTCCTTATTTTAGCATGCACACACAACACACCCACACACGATCAGCGTGATTAATAGCAGAAAGCACAGTGTCGTTGTTAGGAGCCAGGGCTTTGGTTTCTGGGAGCCCACCATTGCAGCTCATCCACTATGAAATGTTAAGTAAGTTACTTCCCCTTTCTCAGTTACTTCACCTTTCTCCATTTCTTCATGTAGAAGATGCAGATAATACCTCCTTCATAGAAAGTCTTATAAGGAATAGGTAAGATAATATATATAAAGTGCTAAGACAGTGTCTGGGAGTATAGGAAATATTTCAAAAGTAATTGCTGTTGTTATTAACACATAGTAGCTATAGAATGTGCTCGATAAACGTTTAGTTGGTGAATCGAATAATTCCTCTTACCAGGATCTCAAAAAGTATGTCACATTCAGGTGAAATAGGCAAGAATTATTTACTCCCAAAATGTTAACATATGTCAACAGCCTAAAAAATAAAGCATATCTTTTGATGGCAAAAGTATAGACACAATTTTTGTAATTTTTTTCCCCACGTTGTAGTTCATATTTTATGTTTTGTATGCATTTGTATGTAGTCATGCTCAGGACAATGTTTTTCCACCTGGCAAAGGCTCAGTGGATGTAGACTACCTACAAGGCATTGTGAACATAAAATGAATATATTTGCTGCTCGTACTCTCAGTTCATTTTATGTGTTTGCTAAGTGCACCATGTTGTTACCCTTTGAGTGTGTACATTTCAAGTATTGATTTCTTCGTTCTCTGTTCAGAAACCAAAGTGCTAAAGTGGTGTTGAGAGGAGGGACAGCCACCAAGTTACAGCCTAAACACTAGTAGTTTCATAATCATGCTTATTCTACTACCTCGTGTGTCCACATAACAAATGGAGAAAAGCCCACTTGAGTTTTGAGAAGAAAGAAATACCCTAAAGTGCCTTCATTAATGGCAGGAGTCTGCAGGGAAATGAGGGTCCCTTTTAGGTAGATAATGACAATATATATGGAAATTACTGCCAAACTATATATATATATATATATATATAACAGCAAGTTCCAAATTACTAATCAGTAATTAGTAATTACTAATCGTCTGGCCTTCACATCTTAGATTTTATTCTCCAACAAAATAAAAGGGGGGAATTTTGGAGCAGCAAAAATAGGAATAAAGAATTTCCTTTTTCACTTTCATGTATAACATAGGAGAGCTGGTTCTGCTGGGCGCCATAAATCTCCAATTCCACATCAGTTTAAATTGATTATCAGTTACTTACATCTTATCATTTAATGACACCGAATTATGTGCTGAGTGTCAAAAATGCAGCTACTTTGTGATGGCCTTTAGTTATTGGGGAAGCTCTAAACTGGGAGTGTGGGAGTGCATTATGTTCCAGGTGGTAGAGATAAAAACGTTGTTAAAAGCCTTGCCCGAAACACTTGTGCTAAATGAACTGGTTGTTGGGGGCAATCATCATATGAGTTAAGTCTCTCAATAGGTAGAAACAGTGAACTCCACAAATCTGGGATTAGAAGAGTCACCTTTTCCACTGATCATCAGTAGTCGTTACCTATGCCATGGTGCCTTGATCATCTTTCTTATCCCATTCTTAATTTATTGCCAGAAATGTGCACTGTTAGAATTATTAATATACCAGGTGGCCTAAATCAGGCATTTGTTCTCAGAATAGTCAAAATGCGTATATTACCACCCCTTCCATTATTTTCTTAACATTCCAGTATTCTCAGCCTGCACTTGTGCAGTGGGTGGCCCAAATCAAAGAATGAGACTTTCCACTATCCGTCTTAAAACTCATCTTCAATTCTCTTGTAAATCTGTTGACATAATTTAGGAATATGACTCATTAACCAGGGCACAGCCAAAGATAGAGCCAATAGAAGCTCCTAAAGCTCCCTCCAGGTTACATTTGTCCAAAGACAGCTGCAAACTGGGAAAATACAGTCATTTATCTTAACTGTCATTCATGTTGAAAGCTCACCCAGTACTCTGGGTAAATTGCTTCACTGAAATCTGGACTCAATATATACATATATATATCTCCAGTACCTCTTCCTCCTCCTCCTGACATTCCTGCCAGAAAAGGCAATTAGGTTTGTCCCATGACTTGCTATTTATGGGCCCATGATGGCACTTAAAAAGAACTTCTACCATATTAAGAGCTCTATATGATAATTTATTCTGGAATTTTCCCTAGAAACAATGCCAAGTTTGCTATTCTATAATTTGTAGCTCTCACCTTTAGAAAACATTTAGTGATACTGTCTGCAAGTTCTTTAATAAGGGACTGAGATGTAATTTATCTGAATCAAGAGATTTGAACTCATTGTTCAAAGGACAAGAAAATGAGAGGCAGAATGCCATAAGAGCTGGGATTTGCTGAACATTAGAAAGGCACAGCTCTGTCTAACGTTTGTCCTGGGAATAGGTAAAATTACCCTGCAGAGATCACTGACAGATTCTGCTGTTTCCAGTTCTAATTATGCTTCCTGCATTCCTCCTTTTCCTGCTTGAATTTTCCCTACATATTTGCTGTTGGTTTGAGCTTTGTCACATTGCTGGCCCAATCAAAAACTTACAGTAGCTTCTAGTAGCCTACTGTATTCAACAAAAGCACATTTGCCTCTTAAGGGTCTCTAAAATCGGATTCAGTTTTTAATTTTTTTCCTTTTTTTTTATTTGTATATATATGGGGTACAAGTGTGATTTTGCTACATTGATATTACTAATTACATGGTGGTGAAGTCAGGGCCTTCATTGAGAATTAGAGCAATGCACATTGTAGCCACCAAGCACCTCCCATCATCTACCCCCTCCCACCCTTAATACTAAATATCACTTCCTGTTATATCCCCCAGAAATTGCATCTGATTCAGGATGCTGACTTCCGTACTATCCCTCCCTATTCCATCCCCAGGAACCCTCCATGATTGTGTCTATGGATTTCTTCCTGCTCTTCCCTCCTTAGAATTCCCTTCTACCATCCCTCTAATAATATTCTATTCATCCTTCAGATCCACATCCAGTGCGATACCTTCCTGAAAGGCTCACAGTCACTTTGTTCCTGACATTTTCATGCACCAACTATTTACTAACAGTTTATATACAATTAATACATTCGATTATACCACATTGTCTCCTTACCTGCATCGGTAGTCCCTTAATTATAGTAACATTTAATTTGTTTGTGTGTATATCTTATTTGTTTCATGATGTATTTTCCTGTCAACTAAACATTAAACAATGTCTTATAACCAACATGTCTTATATTTCTCTCCTAGTTAGCACACACCTAACTTTACTAGTAAGTACACAGTAGGCATTCAATACATACTTGAATTCTGAACCAACTGCTGTTCAGCCTATGGCGGGTTATTCATGAATATTTTTATATAATTAGTTATCTGACAAGATTGCTGACTTTTAAAATATTTAATGTTTATAAATCTTTCAGTTCCTGGGTCAACTGGAATTTTTGGTTTCCTCAAGAGAAAAACTTTGCATAAGGTAACTTTGTAGATAATTGAAATAAACAGAAAAGGACTGATACGATATAGGTGTTTTTGTGTGAACACAATTGTATAGTTTTCATTTAACTTCTGAGCAAATAAATATTTGTGAACTTCAACTAATTCAATCACTAAAAGTGCATTACTATCGAAATCCCCAGAAAATCAACTAACTGTTGAATCAAATATGTATTTATTAGCAATGTATTGTATAGGGGTGGTTAAAAGTGAGGCATTTTTGTTTACATCTTGGAAGATTAAAAACTGCATTTCCCTCACTTTTCCTATTTGCGATTCATATTCAAATGTGAATTTTTCCTGCAAGGGGTCAGGTAGGACAAAAATATTAATTTATTTTCATAGGCTCATGTCTTCATCCTTCTAGAAAAAAGATGTGGTTATTGTTTTATCATAGAACTTAGTAGGAATACCACACACACACACACACACACAGTCACAGACAGACTAAGCACAGCTACAAGTAAGCCAAAAATTAAACTGAGATCTTGATCTCTCAATTCTGATAGGAGAAACATGCTGATACTATATATGACTAAATCACAACAATGAGTAAATTGTTTAAAAGATGTCCCAAAAGTACAGATAAAATGTGCATAATTTTCTAATATAGGACCGAAATAATACAAAAAAGCATTCTGTATGAAATAATACAAAAGCATGTCCAGGCTCTGTTCTAAATACTTTATGGACATTAGCTTATTTCATCCTCATAGTCACCCAGTGAGGTAGATACTATTACTATGAGGAAACAGACACAGAGAAGTTAAGTAATTTGCTCAGTGTCACAAAGCTAGTAATGGCAGAGCTAGATTGTAGACCCACGTAGGGGCCTGTGATTCACTACTTCATTATACTGCCTGAACATAATATTTTGATAGCACTAAGATTGAACAATGGAAGAATAATATTGGATGGCCTAAAGAAAACTCTCTCATATTAGGGTTAATAAGCTATTTTCATCTATCCCAGGAGTATATAGATATTAGGGGCTCATTACACACTTGTTGAGTTAAAATGATTTCATTTTCCCACACACTATGTTTCATAGATTAAAATGTACCAATGATACATTTCTTAGAATCATTTACATTCTTACAGTTTATATCACTTTAAAATAAAATGTGCCTTAAAATTTATAGCATCGTTTCATTACTTCCAGCAAGAGGGCCATTGTGAGGGAGTTATTATTACCATCTGATGCCTTCTGGTAAGCCCAAGAAGGAACCAGTATCAGAACTTGCAGGATGATATTAAAAACTCAGAAGAAAACCCCAGAGACAGGAGTGAGTTGCATTTAAAGAAACAATGCATCACCTATACTCTTCATGGCACAGATGGCTGTGCTACCTTAAGTTGAAAGCTGTTGCAGATGAGTCAGACTTCAAAGTGGAAGAACTTTCAGGAACATTTTAACCAATCTAGTTCCATTACATATTTCCTTTGGCTGATTACATAATGTCTAAATCTAAGCGAACTCTTCTGGTAAATATAAATTATTAATTCCCAGTAATACAAGAGCATCGTGTCCTAGATTAATGGCAGCATTTTTTCCTTTCTTAGTATTCTATAAAAATCATGGTATGTCTTATGTTCCATGAGTTATTGGAATCAATGGAATGAGGCATAACATGCTTATGTGAGATCACCAGTCACATACTATTAGTAGGTTTCTGTTTATTTCCTACTGTTGGGAATTATTCCAACATCCACTGTCCTCTTACCCCCTATAAGCTGGCCTTTTGGGGACAAATGGCATTGAATGCACATGGCCAGGAGGACATGGATTTGCTCAGCAAGAAATTAATAGAGGCAGATAAAACCTGTGACCCAACTGGTTGTAACCATGGCCATATTTTTATAGTAGTCACAAGTCTTTATCTACCTATTGCTATCTCTCAGACTATTTAACAGAAAAATGGCATATTAGAATCAAGAACAATTTTTCAAAATTATGGCACTAGTAGTTGTATCAATGTGTACACTCTCACTTCCTTCAAATTTCAATTCTAGAAATAGAACATATATAGAAAGTCTCCTGAATGTTGTTACTTGCCCACAGCGCCTGTTAAATGTTTGCTTTTTGTTGTTCTTTTGAACCTTTTAATCTACAATCCTCTAGCTGAAAAAAAAAACAGATAATTTTACATTGAGTACTTATTTGTTAATAAGCTTTATATTCATGGCAGCAAATACATTTCAACATAAGATGCACTTTAATGCCTGCTGACAATACAATTAAAACTTCTCATCTAAGTTGGATGTCCCCAAAACCTTGACAAGAAAACCAATAAAAGTAGTCTTGCATCCTGCGTCCTATTTCTTTGGAGAATAAAAGGAATGCAAATTAAGTCAATGAAAAACCATGGGCAAAATATTTTAATGGATTATCATCAAAGAGAACATAAAACCCTCTGTTCTTCAAATACCTATTACTGTTTGTTTTTTTTTTTTTTCTTTTCTATTTTTAATCTTGCAGAAATCAGTACCTGGAGAACTGGCTTGGCCATTTTATGCAGGCTTTTGCTACATCAGACAAATGTGACAGCCCTCAATGAAACTTGAAAACATAATTTACCTCCAGATAGTTCTTTTAACCCTTACGAGATGATCAAAGAACTATGTGCTTTAAAATTTAAAAAGTCCATTGATTCGGCCACCTCTTCACTTCCTTTACCCTTCCTCACTTGCCTTTTCCAAATTGAATGCAAAGGTCACTTTTCATATTCACCTGGTTGCTCACACCTTCTACTTCTCTTGCGTCTCCCACTTGCTTCTTTGTGTTTGTTCTACAACCCCCAGTGCTGGTCAGCTCCAACTGTCTGCAGTCACAGCTTGAGGACATTTTTTAATCTCCTTCACAGCCGGCTCATGCCCTGGGACTGATTTCTGGTCAGTGACGTTGGCAGAAGTGATGTATACCACCTCTAGGCTTGACTCATTAAAATGAATGAAATTGTCCACATCCTCTTTCTTTCTCTGATGACTCCCGGAAGAAATTTTTAATGGAGGATTTTGAAGTTGGGAGTGGGGTGTGGAAGGGTTGTGGTTAGACACACTTAATGGGAAGACAGTATAGACAACAGTACCTCTTCCCCCTAAACCTCTTTGGAATGTAACAAGGAAGAGGAAAATCAAAAGTCTCTGAGATTTGGGGGGTCATTTGTCAGAGTCATCTGCTTACCGTAATTAATGCAATTGCCACCAACAGTGAATCCTTAAATGGTGCAAGACACCCATGCTGCATTTCCCAAGCCTATTCCACTTCTAGTCTCCTAAATGATTCTCTTACGCCTTTTTTTCCGTCTCTCCTCACTCTTTGCTGAGGATCTTGCTTCTTGTTGGGCTGACAAACTGAGAGCAATCAAAGGAGACTATCTATAAGCTCACACTGTCACACCTATCTACCTACTCAGCTGCTGTATGTACCTTCTCTGCCTTCCATGGGGTCATCGCCCCTATCTAAGGCCACCCTCCAGGTGTGCACTGGTCCCCCGGCCTTCTCATCAGCTGAAGCACAGTGCTCCGGCAATGCTTCCACCTCTCTTGCAAAATCAATCTCTCCATGACATCTCATCAACCCAATTATCCTACTATTAGTTCCCTTGTCTTAACAAGAAAACTCTTAAAAATAGGTACCTGTGTTTACCTGTCTCTAATTCTCCTTCTTCTAGATTTTCTCAAAACTACTCCAGTCAATATCTGCCCCCTTTGCTCCACTGAAGAAGTTCTTCTCTCTCACCCCTGCATTGGTAACCATGTGGGTAGTGTCTCAGCTCAGCAGGCAAGGGAGCAGCCTGGGGCAGGGTTGGTTGGTTCCTTCTCTGCAAAGAAAACCACTGCAGCCTCATGGTTTTCTCCCTGTCTGACTGTCATCTTTCCTGGTTGTGCCTCATGACCCTGATCTCACCCTGATCACCTTAATCTGTTACTGTGGTCACCCAAGAGCTCAGTCCTTGGTGCTCTTCTCTGCCTACCTCCACTCCCTTGGGGATCCAATACGATCACATGGCTTTAAATACCATCTATATATTGACACTTCCCAAGTTTACGTGCCATCCAGACTTCTATCCTGAGCTTTTATTTTAATCCAATTCCTTACATGACATGTTTACTTGAATGCTTTGTAGGCATTAAACCTGCACCACTAAGCTCTCCCCTACAGTGTTGATGGCACCTTCATCTGTCACACTCATTCAAGCCAAATTCTTTGTAGTCATCCTTGTAGTCACTCTCTCACACCTCATGTTCAATCTGTCATCAAATCTTAATGACTCTGCTGTCTTTGAATTGGACTGTAGCTCACACTTCCATCAACAGCACCCAGATTCCACCAAGGATCACACGTTGCTAGGACAAACAGTTTTCCTTGCCACCATCCTTGCTTCCCTACCATTTATTCTCCAAATAACAGCCAGAGTGATCATTGTAATGTATACATAAAAATACCACATTTCTTGGTTTAAAATCTGACAATGGCTTTCCATGTTGCTCAGAGTGAGAGACTGAATATATAATAGGACAATGACCCCACCAAATATGACAATAGAACTCTTACCCCCAACCTCTGCAGAAGTGCACTGGAGAAGTCAAACCACAAATTCTGCAGTCACCAGTACAGGAAGCCAAAGTACATTCTCTGCAGCAGTTGGGCTGGGATGATCAGGGATTGGGCAAGGGCTGAGAGCTTCCCTATTTTTTACCCACACTTCCAACTCACGCCAACCAGAGGAAGGCGAACATGCTCCCTTCCTTGTTAACCCTACTCAGCTTCCCCATGCTAGCTTTCTCCAATCATAGTCTATTGGAAGCTTTCTTTCTTCTCTTCCCCACTATAAAGCCTTCCCACTTCTCTGCTTACCTTGAATCTCTGTGAAATGCAGCAGATGGTGGCCAACTCCTTTGCTATAAGCAAGCCCTGAATGTATAGCCTCTGCTTGCTCTCATTTGGGTGTTCTTTGTTTATTTGCACAAGAGTAGACCCTAAATCCTCATGGCCCTGCAGACTCACATCGGTCCATTGTCAGGCTACCTCATCACTGATGACTCTCCACCTGCTCTGTCTTCACCAGCCACACTGGGCTCCAGCCTCCTCCTTGAACTCACATGCCATGCTCCTGCCTAGGGCATTTGTATTGGCTTCTGCTTCATCCTGGAACACCCCTTCTACCCCCTGACAGCTGCATGGTTCACTCCTCACTTCCTTCAAGTCTTTGCCCAAAAGTGACTCTCTCACTGAGCCCTTCCTAACTGCCACTTCCCCCACTTTTACATTTAAGGTGGTATTCTCTGATTATCTATTCCCATTCTGAATTTTTCCTGCCACGATCACCTTCTAACATGCTATAATTTTTAAATATTGTTGTATGTCTACACCCCTTAGATTGGAATGGTCACGAGATGAGGAGATATTTTTGTCTGTTTTCCTTATAATCTCACCCTAGCGCTTAGAACAGTGGAAAGAGCTGTTTTTGTTTTCTGGACACCACGTTTTTAGGTATCTTGTATCATCTATTTGTATCATGTGAAATATTCCAGAATACCTTGGCCTGTTTTCATGATATGTGGGTATAAAGTCAATATTGGCATATCAGTGCCCTGTAGGGAAAATGAAAATTGCAAATTACTTGTATCTACTCCACATTATAACCTACTGGTTGCATATGAGGCAAGTTTTGGTTTCTCACTGTGCAAAGTGACTTTCGACAGGATATTCAACATCTTGTTTATAATGAATTGGTGTGGAAAGAAATGTTTTAACATATATTTTAACACAAGTTCTCAAGCTACAGAGTGCATCATAATCACCTGGAAATCACCTATTAAAACACAGATTTGTGGGTCGCACTCCCAGAATTCCTGATTCAGTAGGTCTGGGATAGGACCTGAGGACTGGTCCAAGGACACACTTTGGGAACCGCTGTTTAAGCCTCGCTGCCAAAAGTGGGGTCCCTGAACCAGAAGCAGAGGCGTCACCTGGGAGCATCTGAGCGATTCAGAATCTTGGCCTTTACCCCAGAACTATTCAATTGGAATTTGCATTTTAATTAGGTGATTTAACAAAGTGTATTCTGCGTGTAATTTATATGCACATTAGAGTTTTAAAAGCATTAGGGTTCTAATAAATAGGAGGGGTATCGCGTTGAATGTTTTCCCTAAGGCTGGGAGAAGTCTTGCATTGCCAACTGTAAAGAAAGCTGCATGTTGAGAACTGTTAATGTAGTTACAATGGTCTCCCCTTATCTGAGGTTTCACTTTCCACGGTTTCAATTACTCATGGTCAAGTGTGGTCTGAAAATGAATATATATAT